>PISX010011195.1:0-66682 GCA_004024625.1 Mellivora capensis
GGCAGGCAGAGAGGAGGAAGCGGGCTCCCCACCGAGCAGAGAGCCCAATGTGGGGCTCCATCCCAGGACCCTGGGATCACGACCTGAGCCGAAGACAGAGGCTCAACCCACTGAGCCACCCAGGCGCCCCTCTCATTGACCTTTCATAGCTATAGTTCCTGAAATAAAATGGGCCCCATTTTTAAAGCATTGTAGTGGAAAAGTAAGCATAACTTCCCTTAAACTCTCTCCAAAGTGCCACACTATGCAATGTATCTTTTTAAATTTCAGGTCATCAACAATTGAATACTAGACAATAGAGCCAATATGATCTGCTTAAATGTTTTTAAAGCTCAGTAGCTAAAAAGTAAGTTTTCAAAATTGATATTTTGGGCAAAATCAAACCTAACATTTGTAATTAGTAACACTTTTGTTAGTCTTCCTGTCAGCTCTCATCCTTAACATAATATGTAATTTTTGCCCATTCTCTCTAGTCTTACTGCTATACTATTGATGCAAATCTCAATAAATCTGAAGACTCTAGGTGTACTGTAAATGCCCCAAATTTACTTTCTGACTGCTCGCTAAGAAGTTATAGGAGCCTATACATAAATACAAGCCAAAAGCTAAATGAAGAGTCCTTACATCCTTGAACATAATGTCTAGCACAAGCTAATAACTAAGCAAATGTTTCCTGAATGAAAAGTAAGAGAATGTATGATCGGACTCCCAACCTGAAAGGAAAGGAGTTCTGTGTGAAATTTGTCTTTCAAATAGTTTGAAAATTATCTCCTTTACTAGTAATTTCATAAAATAATTAATATTTTCACTGTAAGATGCTTAATATGATTAAAACATAGATTACTTATACATAGACAATGGAGACAAAGAGAAGGTAAGAACATTAAAAAATGAGGGTGCCTGAATATGACTTCAATAGTAATTGATTAGGAGATGGAAAAATGTAATGAAGTTATAATGAAATCAAATTATTTTATAGTTTATTATATTTCTGTCCAGTACTTGAATCATGTACTAGATCATGGTCCTTTTTCAAATTTTTAGGCCAAACAACTATCTATCAACATACTATTTTCTAAGAAGATATTTTACTTTTCAAATGCAGAACGTAAGCTTTCCCTTGATCAATGGACAAATCCTTACTCACTAGAGATGATTTGATAAATGACTGCTCTTTATGCTTCAGTAATAATCAATAGCAACTGTTTTAAAGGCTGAGTGCTTAAGAACACATGTTCTACCTCTGACTTGGAGAGTTTTCTACTTAATTCTTCCCCTTGAAAACAAACTAAGTGATTAAATCTATTATTTTAACTATCTTATCATGAATTATTATATTTCTTTAAGTAGCTCTATGAAGTTTAGAAGCTGATCAACAATACCTACAGAAGAAATATCCACTAATTGAAAGGAGACCACTGTAGTTCTGCCAATTCTGTATGTTTGGTCCCATAGTCTAGTTAACCGATTGGGTAATAGTAATTGGTGAAAAGAAAATTTGAGTGGAAAGTGTGTCAAAATATAGACCAAGGAATGAGGCAATACTTGCAGTTGTCCCCTCAGTATCCCTTCTCTTTTTGTCTTGGAAGAGAAGTGTTGGTTGGGGCTATATCCAAGTAACTAAAGAATAAGTTCCTCAGCTATTTGGTTCTGAACAATAGGTTATTAACTGAAGTGACAGGTGTGATTGTTAGAATATGTTTGCCCCTTTTGTTCCTCTTCTACCTTCTTGTCATGAGTAAGATCCTACTCACAATCTTACACTGATCATGTGGAAGCCTGACTTGAGGATGTGGGGTGCTTAATCCTCCACTGGAGTCACCATATCCGTCAGCCTTTGGACACTCTTTCTGTTTGAGCTATTTTGTGTGAGAGAAATTAACTTCTCTGTGGCTCAAGTCAATATTACTTTGGACTTTGTCTTATTTTAACTGAAGAGACAGCTTTAAAAAATGATGCTTTTATTATGTTTGTAAAGCATGTGTATTTGCGTATGAAGTTATTATAGTCAGAAACTATCATTAACCAAGTTGCAGCTCTTAAGGATTTAGATTATTTTATCTTATCATAAGTAACTCTAAATATCCATAATTTATATAACCGTGCAATTATACTTTTATTTGAGACATTGACAGGAATGTCTTAAGCAGTGCAGTACAGCAGTATTGACAATGATGTTCTGAGGGGATCTAGTCTCTGTTGTCCAATGTGATAACCACTAGCCCTCGAAATGGAGCCAATATGACTGAAGAACTGAATTTTTAACTTTATTTAACATATAACACATATAATTAATAGCTACCATAATAGCTGTAGCTATAGATAATACGTACAGTCCATGCATTTCATGTAACATGTAAGTTTTACATGTAAGTAACATGTAAAAGGGTACTTTGAACAAGTACTTGGATGCAAGTACATCAAACCGGATATGTGCTAATATCCTAAAGAGTACTTAAAACTTTTTGCTAAACATTGTGTATTTTTCAGAAGCGTCAATTTACTTAAATATTTTGATGCAACTAATTTTTTGGTCTTAAAAACAAACATGTTATGTAATTCTCTTACATTTATAGTGAACCCCAGGAGTTGTGTTGGGCTCTTTAGTATATGAACTCTATTGTCATCACAAATCCTTCAGTGGAAGCCTTCGGAAGCACCAACAGAAGGCTGGCCTCAAGTCCTGTCCTTCCCCTCTTTTGTTCTCCTAATCCTGTGTTTCAAATATATATTTTTGTTTCAGAAAGTGCATTGGGAGATTTATCTAGTCCCTAATTAAGATTGCCACTATGATTATATTGCTCCTAAATTCTGAGCTCAGTTGTCCATTTCACATTAATAGGGTGACATTTGCATCTGGACATAAATTAATACACGTTGGGTGATAAAAGAGACCTTGCCAGGACAAGGTCACTTTAGACCTAATTGCCCTTAGACTCTCCCAGTCTTAGTCTCTACTTGTTAGTCAGGGGGCCAGGCAGGAGATAACATACTTATCAGGACTTTTGATGAGAATTTAGTAAAGGGGCCCAATGAGGGATGTTTGGCCCAGAGGATGAACCAACATTATCAAAGTCTGGTGAGACTGGATCCATGGCTGCTCCTTCTAGAGTTCTCCACACAACTCCCCCACTTTGATCCTGCTACTAAGAATGAAGTGGATTTGTTTTGTTTTCAGTGGCCTTTCTTACTTTGCAGAAATTAGATGAACTTGGATTATCTTGTCAAACCAGTCTGTTTGAGTGATACTTATATATTTTTGACAGAACTAGAAATGACACATATTTTGTTTACGTTTAAATTTGAAATATGATTCAGTTTTTTAAAGGGTCAGATAATCTCTATTGAGATGGGGTTGGGTTCCTACCAAAAGTCATCTGGTTGAAGGGATATAAAACAGTGTAGTGTATTACTTCACTTGAAATGATGAAGAATTACAACTTCCTTTTATGAACAAGCACGCCAAGAAGAATGAAACAGATTGAAGATGATTGTCTCTCAGAAAGTATATAAAGTGTATAATTGGAGTGTGCTATTGAAATGGAAGATGAAAATAAAATACATATATTTTCAGCACTTTAAAAGCTAACTATGTATTCAGTTACAGCTTGAAGCCTCTAAATAGATGTTGTTCATTGTTCTTTCTTGTAATGATTTGTTCTTCTGTTTGCTTTACATGGAGCTTTATTACTCTGTACAGTATTTAGGAATTATACTTGATCCCAGGAAGTATCTTCAAATAATAAATGGTAGCTAGGAAAGTTAATTTTCATGAAGTGTGGCTAGATTTTGTGAGAAGAGACTGTATTTTGAAACTAAGTATCATCATAATGCCCATTAAAGCAAGCTCTCCTTTATTTAGAATCATAATCACTAGTAAATGTAAATAGGAAAACATCTTAGCATATTTTACTCTATATTTTCATAAGCAACATAGATGAAAAGTAAACAACCAGATAGTAGTAATTTTTCTTCCCCAAATGGCAATTTAAAGGATGTGCCTTAGGATCATTTTGGATTCAAATCAATCCTCTGAAACTTTTTCATCCAATTAGATCCCACTAGTTACTAACATATGAAATGACCCAAAGACAAAACAAGAAGATCATTTGGCATCTCTGCATTTTCTGGGATATGGTAAATTATATTACTTAGTATAATCATTTCTATTACAGCATATTCTTTTATAGTTTGATGGCATAAACTTGGTATAATTCTTTGTCAATCTAAAAATTAAGGATATTTTCACATCTGGATAAATAGTTATGAAATATCAGTTACATATATCAAGTTTTATTTGATAATGAAAAATTATCATTTTGTAGGTAGAGAGGTCTACTTTGAGATTTGAGATTTTACTGTTCCATCATTTTAGAATGAATAAAGTGGTTTCTTCATGATTTCTTTAAGAAATATAATATTCTAGGTATGTTTCCTCAGGCAAGGGTGAAACAATGATAAACTATTAGGACTATATCAAAATAAAGGAAACCATCAACAAAATGAAAAGTCAGTCCTTGAGTGGAAGGAGATATTTGCAGATGATATACCCAATAAGGATTAATATACAAAACCTATAAAAACTTCCAAACTCAACACCAAATAATAATAATAATGGTAATAATAAATAATCTGATTAAAATGGACAGAGGAATTGAATAAGTAGTTTTCCAAAGACACACAGATGGTCAACAGACACATGAAAAGTTCCTCAACATCACTAATCATCAGGAAAACACAAGTGAAAACCGCAGTGAGATATTACCTTACATCTGTCAATATGGTTATTATCGAAAAGATAAGAAATAACAAGGATGTGGAGAAAAGGGAACCCTTGTGCACTGTTCGTGGGTATATAAATTGGTGTAGCCACTGTGAAAAATAGCATAGAAGTTCCTCAAAAAATTAAAAATGGAAGTCATTATGCTTCTGGGTATTAAAGAATATGAAAATACTAATTTGAAAAGAAATGTGCACTTCTTTTTTTTAAAGATTTTATTTATTTGAGAGAGCATGTGTGTGCACGCATACATGAGCAGGGGAGAGGGGCAGAGGGAGAGGCAGAAGGAGAAGCAGACTCCCCACTGAGCAGAGAACCCCACAGGGGGTTTGATCCCAAAACCCTGAGATTGTGACCCGAGCCCAAGGCAGATGCTTAACTGACTGAACCTCTCAGGCACCCAAAGAAATATGCACTTCTGTGTTATTGTAACATTATTTACCATGACTAAGCTATGAAAATAACCTAAGTGTCCATTGTTAGACGAATGGATAAAGAAGATGTGGTATATATGCCCATTGGATTATTACTCAGCCATATAAAAGAATGAAATCTTGCCATTTGTGACAACATAGATGGACCTAGAGGGTATAATGCTAGATGAAATAAGACAGAGCAATACTAATACCATATGGGAGTACAATATGCTATGATGTTTTTTTATTTGTATTTACTAGTAATTATGATTCTAAATAAAGGAGAACTTGCTTTAATGGACATTATGATGATAGTTACAAGGGGTAGCGGGGATGGGCTAAATAGGAGAAGGTAGGTACAGGTTTCCAGTTATGGAATGAAAAAGTCACAGAGATGAAAGGTACAGCATGGGAATGTATCAGTGATATTGTAATAACATCATTTGGTGACAGATGGTAGCTACACTTGTGGGGAGCACAGCATAACATAGAGCTGAATCACTCTGTGCTAAACCTGAAACTAATACAATGTTGTATGTCAACTATACTTAAAAAAAAAAAAAAAACAAACTTACCAAAAAAAGTGTTCTCAGAATAGAGAATCAGTAAGTTAGGTACCATGCTGTGACTTACCTATTCTCCTCTGAGGACTTTTTGCCACTGCCTGGATCCAAAATTGGAATCCAAAATTAGAAGTTGATCCAAAATTGGAAGTTGAGAAACTGGAAGCATTAGAAATGGTCCTGGGATCAAGCCCCAGATTGGGCTCCCTGCTTGGTGGAAAGCCTACTTCTCCCTCTCCCACTTCCCCAGCTTATGTTCCCTCTCTCTCGCTGCCTCTCTTTCTCTGTCAGATAAATAAATAAATCTTAAAAAAAAAAAAAAGAAGTAGAAAAAGAAGAGGTTATCAGGAGAGCAAAGAAACAAAGTACAGCTCTTCAAATAATCCTGTTTTGTTTTTTCTTCTAAATCCAAATATAACTTTTATCTTACAGATGTTTGTCCATCCTTTATTTAATGCGGTTGTGAATTACACATATAGACGCATATATACATCTGTAATGGACACTTAGCTCACGGAACACCTGTTTACTTAATGACTTTTTGCCTGAGCAGTTCTTGGAAAGTTATCTGCTTTTGAATGACATTTTATTTTCAGCTTATCACATTTTCACTACAACATACATTAAATAAGTCTATTTTAAGAAGTTAAATATCAGCATTCTGATTGTAGGCAAAGACACACTCACCAATTTACTCAACGCTGTAGTTTCTCCCATCCAAGTACTAACCAGGCCCGACCCTGCTTAGCTTCCGAGATCAGACGAGATCGGGCGCATTCAGGGTGCTATGGCCGTAGACTCAAGGCTGTAGTTTCTAATCAGAAAATATCATATGAAACAAATCTGGATTTTACACTATTTGTATGAACCAGAGCATTTTTTCTTTGTGAAGTGTGTGCTGGAAAGACGTCAGTCTGATGGGCACAGACACTTTTTTCTTAAGCTTTCTCATATTTAGTCTTACTTTGGCCCTTTGGAATTTTTCTGTGCTATACCTGTATTCCTAAGTGAAGATTTAATACAAAATAATTATAAACTCAGGAAGAGTTGAAAATTGGTGAAGAAAAAAAAAACACAAGGTAAAATGAATAAATGTAATAAAGCTTCATTCTCTTTTATGTAAAAACTACTTACTTTCTTTTTTTTTATTTGTTTTTTTTTTTATTATATAACTTGTTTTCATTCAGTGGACATATTTTTTTCTCTGTGAAAATTGAGTATTTTGGATTGAAATGAAACACATCATAATTTTTCCTTAATGGAAAAAGATTGTTTTCATTTAATGGCTTTTAATTAAGTGGTTTTATTTTCAGGAATAAATCAGTCTTGCTAATTAAGAGATAGATGTGTATTTATGAGAAGGTAAATTTATCTTCATTTGAGTATACATACTATTTAATCTTTTATTGTTTTAGTTTACTATGAACCAAGGTTCATATGCTGGTCTTCTGTTTTACTCTATTTGTCAACATGCCCTTTGCATCTGTGCTAAATTTCTGACCACTTTCATTCCTAGATCAGAGTGAGTGCTGCTTTTCATCAAAGACAACAAACAGAGCAGAATAAAAGAGCAGATGGCGGGTCATTTTTGGACTAAGTCTTACTTTCAGGACATGTTTTTGAGCCCCGAAGCATGCAATACTGCAAACACTATTTCACAAAGGAGCTTATCAAGTCAGTTTGTTCATTTAACTGGAACATCTCCAATAGCTTTACATCATGGTTTTGGAATAGCCAGTGAGAAAGATAAATCAAAAGTTATTTATATATCTATGTAAGACAATAGCTTTCTGCAGCTTTGAAATACTAAAGGAAACTGGGAAGCATAAAGTGTAGAATATCTCCCTGTTTTTAGTGACGTCATAATGTTAGTTCTGCTGCACTGGAGGCTAATGGTTTTTCCTTGTGATCACAACTAAGCTTGTTTTTCTTGAACTGACTTGCACAAAGACCAGCATGAACGTAGGAATGATATGAGAGATCTAGAAAAGTGATCTCTGTGATCACTTGTAATTATTTTATGCCATGTAGGGAAAAAAATGTATCTGTGATGCAGTCAGTGTATTTTTGATCGAACTTCAGTACTGGGAGGGAGTTGGCATGGCTGGTGGCCTCTAATGGTCTGGTATGAAATGGTCCAGTTGTTTGAGAAGCTCACAGGGTGCTGTAATATAGGGCACAATTTAACCCAGCCTTCCTACCTTGCCTCATTTTTGTCGAAGTACCTCTACTTGGTCCTGCTAATGATCAGATTATGCACTTTTCAAATCTGTTTTTATTTTGCCACTTACCCTTGACTTCTTAAATAGGTAGAATTCTATTGTTCAGGATGTCAGGTTTTGCTTAGGGCTCTACACAAATAATACTCACTTTCTTTTTCTGTCATAAGGTACTTCCAAAAGCAAGGATTGTATACACTTTGTACCATTTGGATTGCAGAATAATGTATTTCTCAGCATGGATTGTGAACTGTTCACCTTACTGAAACAATTAATTACTTGTCATTTTTGGTTTCTTGGTTTTCAGTTCCTAGGACATCTTGGGATCATGAGAACTTTCAAATGCTTGCTTTGGGATGACTGCTTATCACACATATATAATATTATGTCAGAACTGTGAAATACTGTGGCAGAATATCAGAAGATACAAAATCTGTCATCTTTTTTCTTTTTCTTTATAATTCCATTTTCAGCTGAGGCAAATGAGGTAAGCCAAAGAGGCTTAATGAAGAGATAATTCACTATTCGCACACATTCCTCATTCCCTCTACCTGCAAAAAAAAAAAAAAAAAAAAAAAAAAATCAAGATTACCTTTCATTATTGTATTACTTGGTTTTCAGATTATGGACTAAAATTATTTTTCATTAAACAGATTAATCACTATTTAAATGATATCTCTAGACATTTAAAAAGTTTATTCTTTCAGGTTTATTTTTTTCTCAGTATTTGTCAGCAAAACAAAACAAAGTAACTGTATTTTTATGTCTATGGTTATAATTTCCAGTTCTTTAGTATATAAAATTAATGGAAGAAAATCTCACACTGTATCCAAAGTTCAGACCAATATCTAAAAGTTTTATTATACCATTTATAAATTGATTTTTACATGTTTAGCATTAATGTGTGACCTGATTAAAAATTAGTAACATTTATCAGATAGAGTTTTCTTTGTACTTAAGGGTAAAAGTATCACTTGTGGAAAACTTGTGTGCCTCTATCTTTCCCATCTCTTCAGTTCATACCCTGGGTCGTACATTATAATCACTGTCTTAGGGACTTGGGGTGAATAGAGTTTGCAGAAGTTATCTGGAGTCAATAGATTTCCCTTTGTTTAAAGCTCCAACACTTGATATGTTTGTAGGCTGGTGTCATGCAGGTATAAGAGAGAAGGGAAGGGCTTTAAAGAAGTCTCTTAGCAGGAAGAGATCTCCCTAGACTGGGGAGAAAAGTGTCCTAGAGAAACACCAGGGAATGCAAAAGGGAATGGTTGTCCTGAGTCCCTGGTGAGGCTGGCTCCCAATCACAAGGCCCACAGGCTAAAGTTGTAGAAAGTGGTGGTATCTTCAGGGCACTAGCTGTGGGGGGTGCTTGAGGAGAGCTGGTCTCAGGCTGGAGTGGGAGGTTCTCAGCTTCCACAGGTGTTTGGCAGGAAAGACAGAGAGCCTATCCCAAAGCATCCACATCTTCTGGTAGGACGGTGTCCTGAACAACCAGGACAGCTGATGACATGAGTGGAGAGTCCTCATCTTCTGTTTTTAGGCCATAGAACAAAGCGATGTGTTCTCTCAGAACCGAGCTTAAACTTACATCCGTTGGTGGATGTGCATTATATAGATTTTTATGTTTCTTTTAATATTGACCTTTGCTGGTTTATTATTTCCCTTTTAAAAATTAATCAGCTTATGAGTCTATCAAATTTTGCAAATTTAGCTCTTCCCTTATCCATCAG
Organism: Mellivora capensis; assembly: GCA_004024625.1. Lineage (NCBI taxonomy): Eukaryota > Metazoa > Chordata > Mammalia > Carnivora > Mustelidae > Mellivora > Mellivora capensis. The sequence continues at coordinate 9,709 of PISX010011195.1, forward strand.
CTGCTGTGAGAGGAACAATCCCCCTTACATCTCCTTTCAGGTCATAGCTTTAACTATCAAGGTACATTGCCATATCCTTTATTTGTCATGCTGGGGGTGCCTGGGTGGCTCAGTTGGTTGAGCGGCTGGCTCTTGATTTTGGCTCAGGTCATGATCTTAGGGTCCTAGGATTGAGCTAGGCTCAATTGTCAGGCTCTGCACTCAGTTGGGGAGAAGTCTGCTTGTGGATTCTCTCTCTCTCCTCTCTCTGCCCCTCTCCCCCCACACACTCTCTCTCAAATAAATAAATAAATAAATAAATTTTTATGTGTCATGTTGGGTTTCCTTTATTCTAGACGTGTGCTGATGAGTCTTTATTGTTATTTGATCTAATCTATAGCTTTTATTTGATTTAATAAAGTTTTTCAGGAACTTTGAATTTGCTATCTGTGGAAAGGAAAATAATTATTCCCGAGAGTAAGTCTCACAAGAGCTGTTAATAAGTAGTTTCTTTTGATAATTTTGTTTACCTGAGGAAGCTTCTAAAGAGAACAATGTTTTATATTTGTAGCTCTTTCAAAGTGTATTTTTCAGCCCTTTGCCTTAAACTGTTAGCTGATAGCTTAGTTAGATCACATAATAATTCTTCCATGAAATATTACTTTGGAATTTCTGTGATGCTTTTAGCGTAAATCTAATATGTTTCAAAGTTATTCTTTAGAAACTTGGTTTATTTTTACATTATCTTTTTTAAACATGGCTATTTTTTGGGACATTTCAATTATACTGTTTTGGCACCAAATGCCCAATATTTATAGATGTAACATATATAAGAAATCAGTGTCTTTGAAGTTGAAAATAGAACATATTGTGCACAAAATAAGAAAAAAAGAAAGACAATAAAATTTTATGGCTAATGAAGCGAGAACCCACGGCTGTGGATTCCAGGAGCATAGAACCAGTGAGGAATTTCCATGAATTGCCAACAGGAAGTGTCTCTCTTTTCAATGTGCAGATGTTTTAAATTAAGCTTTGAGTTTGCTATGTAGGTACTTTCACTTAACTAAAAATCTGGTAGTGTATTCATTGTAGTGTGGTTAGTAAGAAAATGTTTAATATGTAATTATAGGATTTCTTCCTTATTATTCATTGAAAATCACTCCAAAATTCATATGGACAGTAAATTTTAGTAAGTTTAAGCTCTTCATTTGGTATTTAATGCCGTCCACAAAAAAAGTCTCAAATGATCTTTCCTCCAATTAGCCCATCTTCCTATAAACTTCACTACTTTCTGTTCTTGACATGGCTCTCCTCTTGTTTAACTTGGTTCCTTGGCTTTGCAGTCTTGCTTATCTGGAAGTCCTTTTGTTTCTCTTTTTATCTATATTCTGCCTGTATATCAACCTTATTTAATAGGCTATAGCTATCTTGAAGCCCCGTCTAGATAGAATGTTAACTTTGTATTCTCTTACTGTGCCTACCCCACTTGACCTAGCAGTTTAGTTATTGATGAGCTCGAGACTTAAGGACGAGGACAATGTCTTACTCAGCTGTGACTACCATGGCACTCACATTGTGTTCTGCACATTTATGCATTGAATTAGATGTTTGTAAAATATGCAGCATGACTAATGGTGGCCTGTAATTGAAGGGCAGACTAAAAAGAATATTTAAATAAAATGTCTATTCATGAGGAAATTGTGTCTGAGAAAAAAATAAAAATTCCACGTAATAATTGTCTAGTCATCATTCTAAATTTATAAGACATGAAAATTAGGGAATGTTCTGTGTACTTCCAAGGGTTATTTTTCAAATGAATCTCCAAGAATACCAAAAAGTGAGTTTTAAGGGACGCGTGGGTGGCTCAGTTGGTTTAAGCATCTGCCTTCTGCACAGGTCATGATTCCTGGGGTCCTGGGATCAAGCTCCCTGCTCAGCAGGGAGTCTGTTGCTTCCTCTCCTTCTGGTCTTTTCCCCCACCCCACCCCCACTCATTCTCTCTGTCTTACAAAAAATAAACAAGATCTTTTAAAAAATGAGTTTTAAGAAAAATGTGTATCTTAAAATTTTATTTTCTTCCAGCTTTATTGAGGTATGATTGACAAACAGAAATTGTATATATTTAAGGTGTATAATGTGATATTTAGGTGTACATATATACTGTGAAATGATCAGGCTAATTAACATATCTGTCACCTCACGTAGTTACCAGTTTCTGTATGTGTTGACAACACTTGAGATCCACTCTCAGCAGATTTCAAGTCTATAGTACATTACTATTAGTTAGAATCACCATGCTGTACTTGGGGTCTCCAGAATTCATTCATCTTATAACTGAAAGTTATTATCCATTGAGTTGTATCTCCCCCTTTCCTCCATTCCCCAGTCCCTAGGAATCATCCTTTGACTCTATTACCATGAGTTCAACTTTTTTAGATTCCACATAGAAGAGATTCATGCAGCATTTGTCTTTCTGTGTCTGACTTATTTCATGTAGCATAATGTCCTCCCCGTTCATGCCAGTTATTGCAAATGACAGAATTTCCTTCTTTTTTAAGGGCCGAATAATATCCTGTTTTCTCTCTCTCTCTTTCCTGCCTTTTCTTTATCCTTTCACCTGTTGATAAGCACTTAGATTGTTTCCATATCTTGGTTACTATGAATAATGCTGCAGTGAACATGGGAGTACAGATATCTCTTTGAGATAGTGATTTTATTTCCTTTGGCTATATACTCAGAAGTGAGATTGGTAAGTGATATAGTAGTTCTGCTTTTAACTTTTTGAGGAAGCTCCATACTGTTTCCCATACAATTGACTATACTAATGTACATACCCACCAACATTATATGAGAATTCTTTTTTCTCTACATCCTTGCCTACATTTGTTATTTCTTCACTTTTGGTAATGACCATCCTAACAAGTGTAGGGTGACATCTCATTGTGCTTTTGATTTGCATTTCCCTGATCAACAGTGATGTTGAGCCTCATTGTATATACCTGTTGGATATTTGTGTGTCTTCTTTGGAAATAAGTCTACTTAAGTATTTTGCTCATTCTTTTTTTTTTTTTTTTTAAGATTTTATTTATTCATTTGACAGAGATCACAAGTAGGCAGAGAGGCAGACAAAGAGAGGAGGAGGCAGGCTCCTTGCCTAGCAGAGAGCCCGATGTGGAGCTCGATCCCAGGACCCTGGGATCACGACCTGAGCCAAAGACAGAGGCTTTAACCCACTGAGCCACCCAGGTGCCCTTTGCTCATTCTTTAATCAGGTTGTTTTTATTTTTTTCAATTGAGTTGTATAAGTTTCTTAAGTATTTTGGATATTAACACCTTATCAGATAGATCATTTAGAAATATTTCTTCCCATTCTATGGTTTGTTCATTTAGTTACTTGTTTCCTTTGCAGTGCAGAAATTTCTCAGTTTGTTATAGTCCCACTTGCTTGTTTATATTTGCTTGTGTTGCCTATGTTTTTGGTGTCAAATCCAAAAAATTGCTGCCAAGACCAATATCAAGGTTTTCTCTTGTGTTTTCTGTTAGGAATTTTCAGGTTCCAGATTTCATACTCAAGTCTTTAATTCAATTTGAGTGGAAAGGTAGGGATCCGCTTTTGTTATTTTGTATGTGGAAATCCAATTTTCCCAACACAGTTTATTGAAGAGACTGTCATTTCCTACTGTGTTTTCTTGGCTCCCTTCTTGAAAATTAGCTGAGTGTATATGTATATGTATGGGTTTATTTCTGGGCTCTCTATCCTGTTCCATTGTATTTTAAGAGCACTGGTTTCTAACCACTTTGTGAAGACATACTATGTATGACAATACACAAGACCCCCTCTACTAGAGAAGGAGATTGATGTAATGTTTCCTGACATTTAGAGAGTCCTACTTATGTGCCAGGTACTGTGTCATGTGCTTAATAGATATGGTCTCATTTGATCACCACAGAAACATTAACTGATACTATCATCCTCTATTTCATAGACAAGAAAACAGACTTAGACACATTAAAGTATTTGCTCAAGGTCACATAAATGTAAGTGAGACGTATGGCAGCCAGCCTGGGCTTTTAAGTCCTAGATTTATTGCTTTCTTCTTGAGACTGCATACAATTTCTTACACTCCAATGAGAAGAAATTAGTTGACCATTTCTATTTTTGAATGTTGTAATGAGTAAATCGCAATAATTTAACTCCATCAAAACAATGACTTCTTTGACTTTAAGTGCTAATAATCAGTTTTCAGTAGTAAGTAATTCCTTTATTTTTATGTACACACAGTAGCAATAAAACTATCCATCTATTTACTGGTGTGAAAAATTCAGGTAAAATCTATGTGATACTGAATGATTTTAAAAAGTATCCACGTTTGCCAAATGTTATGAAGAGATAAAGCACACACTTAAAATGCTTCAGCACATTTCAGTAATGGTAAAATTCTATTCTAGGAAGATTTTTAAAAAATCTTCAAGACAGAATGTATTCATGGATAGGCACTCATTTTATGATTTGGTAGATAGCTCTTTGTTTTATTAGCTACACATACAAATGGGTTGTGCACATAAGTTGGGGGAAATCTTGGAGATTTTATTTTAACATTTTATAAATTATTATTGTGAGACTTAAAGAAGTTAAATGGTTTACTCAATCTCCTGACTTCCAATCTAGTTTTTTCCCCCCACTCATCATATCCATAAAACACTTAGTGTCTATTTTATTTTAAAAAAGGTACAGTAAAAAAAAAGATATTTCCCTTTATACTAAGCAATAGTTAATGTTGAATAATTCTATTTTGGTTAACTGGATTTTGCAATTTGTTTCATATAACAGTTGGCTTTTTAAACACAGACACATCTGTTTAGGAGACATTAGTTCTCTTTCTGTAACAAAGAATATGCAAGTAGTCAAGATCCCCTTTTCTTTTTCAGTGGAGTTGAAAAACATGCTGTTTAATTGATTTGGCTATCAGGGATGTCTTTGAACATAGATGGAATTGAATAAAGGTTTTACTATGAATCTCTACAACTAAGACCAAAACATGATATATGACACATATGCAATAGCAGATTGCAAATAAACCACCTACAGCAAGCTTGGTGTTTGCCTTAGTCATAAGGAAAGATGACTGAGACTCAAACACTAACAAGAGTATAAGGGAGAAATTATTCAAACTGAAATCAGAAAAACTTCTAACTGGTAGGAATAAATTTTTTTTTTTTTCCACAGAGAAATTTGAACTTAAAGAACACTTACATGATATCCAATTGGATCTCCAGCTAAAAAGAGAAATAACTTTCCAGGTTGAATAATTATCAGAGCTCAGAGGCACTGAAGGGCTCGTGTCCTTTTAGTCCGTACTTTGTCCATCACAATGAGATCGACCTATTATCTCATATGCCTGATAAAATTAAATGAAATGCAGTAAAGCATTTTAAATGTAAGGGTACTTACATTTCTAGATCTGTTTTCAGCTACTCAAGTGTGAGGTCCTTCTTCCTAAGGCTGAGCCACTCTGTTGGAAATCGATAGTAGGTTCTCTTACCTCAAAATCTCTTTTTTAGTTTAAGCCTTTAAAATATATTTCTTTGATAATTATAATGCAGGAAAGTTAATTGCTTCGAAGATTATTTTATCTTTTTCCAATTAAAAGAGTAAGTAGCTGATAATGGCAGAATCCCGAGAGTCATTCCCCTTATCTTTCTTCTAGGATAAAATTGGTTCTATTGTTGCTACTGTTGTTTTAAATTATTATTCTTAGGTGTTTTTTTTTTTTTTTATATTTCACAGACCTTAAAATGTTTTATTTGGTGGTCTAAACATCAGCTGTATAATCAGTTCAACACTTTGAATATAGGCTGCTCCAAATAACTGAAATTTTGTCATTTTCATTTCCCCAAAACATTTCATGGGATTAAATGCATCATAGATGTTTTGCTATTCCTTAAACCTTTCTTCATTTTGTAAAGTTCTATCAGAACTCTAGTTGATATTTTTTTCTTATGGAGAACTTAGCAATGCTATATGGACAGTCTGTAAACCCATGTACTGAAAGATTTAGAGCTATGTAGTCCAAATTAAAGAACTATTGAAAATACATTCTTTATAAAGCAGTTTTCCAGTGGCTTTTAGAAAGGAGTCAGTGGAGCACCTGGGTGGCTCAGTAGGTTAAGCCTCTGCCTTTGGCTCAGGTCATGATCTCAGGGTCCTGGGATTGAGTCCCACATCGGGCTCTCTGCTCAGCAGGGAGCTTGCTCCCTCCTCTCTCTCTGCCTGCCTCTCTGCCTACTTATGATTTCTGTCTGTCAAATAAATAAATAAAATCTTAAAAAAAAAAAAAGAAAAAAGAAAGGAGCCAGTAAGAAGTTAAAAATACTGATTAAAAAAATCAGTAGTTAAGTATCTGCCTTAGGCTCAGGTCATGATCCAGGGTCCTGTCTGGGATAGAGTCCCTCATCCAGCTCCTTCCTAAGTGAGGAGGCTGCTTCTCCTTCTGCCTTTTGCCTGTGGCTCTTCCTGCCTGTGCTCTCCCTCATAATGAATAGCCTGATGAAAGGAGATAGCCCATACAAATGGAAGTCAGAAAGAAAACTTGGGTAGCAATACTTATATTAGACAAAACAAAGATATAAAAAGAGACCAAAGAAGACATTATATAATGATAAAGGGTTCACTTCAGAAAGAGGACACAACAATTACAAATATCTATGTACTCAATTTAGGAGCACCTAAATATATCAACAGATGTAAAGTGACAAATACACAATAATACAATAGTAGGAGAATACTTTAACACCCAACTTAAATTATAGATAGATTAAAGACAGAAGAACAATAATGAAACAGTGGCTTTGAAGGACACATTAGACCAGATGGACTTCATCATATACAGGACATTCTATCCCAAACAGCAGAATACACATTCATTTTAAGTGCACATGGACTATTTTCAAAGATCACATGGTTGGCCACAAAACAATTCTCAGTTAAGCTTAAAAATATTGAAATCATTTCAAGAATTTTTTTTCCCAGCCACAACAGTGTGAAACTAGAAATCAGGTATAAGAAGAAAACTTGAAAAAAAAAAAAAAAACCACAAACACCAGGAGGCTTATCAACATGCTACTAAAAAACCAGTGGGCCACTGAAGAAATCAAAGAGATCAAAAATACATGAAGAAATAACAAAAAATACATGGAGGCAAATGAAAATGAAAACACAACTGCAAAAGCAGTTCTAAGAGGGAAGTTTATAGGGATAAAAGCTTGCCTCAAGAAACATGAAAGATCTTAAATAATCTAAACTTACACTTAAAAAAATTAGAAAAAAAAGAATGAAGTCCAAAGTAAGTAGTAGGAAGTAATAAAGATCAGAGCAGAAATAAATGAAATATACATTAAAAAAATAGAAACGATCAATTAAAACCAAGCACTGGCTCTTTGAAAAAACAAAATTGATAAACTTTTAGCCAGATTCTTCAAGAAAAAAAAAAAGAGCAAGAACACAATTAATAAGATCAGAAATGAAAGAGAAAAGAGGCTACTATGAAAAATATATGCCAACAAATTGGACAACCTAGAAGAAATTGATAAATTCCTCCCAACATGCAATTTTCCAAAACTGAATCAGGAACAAATAGAAGATCTGAACAGACAGATTACTATTAATGAATTTCAACTGATAATCAAAAAACTCACAACCAAAAAAAGTCCAGGACCAGATGGCTTCACAGGTGAATTCTACCAAATATTTATTTATTTATTTATTCATTCATTCATTCATTACGGAATTTATTTATTTGTTGGAGAGAGAGAGGGAGAGCACAGGCAGGAAGAGCCACAGGCAAAAGGCAGAAGGAGAAGCAGCCTCCTCACTTAGGAAGGAGCTGGATGAGGGACTCTATCCCAGACAGGACCCTGGATCATGACCTGAGCCTAAGGCAGATACTTAACACTGAGCCACTCAGGCATCCCTCTACCAAATATTTAAAGAAGAGTTACTACCTATCCTTCTCAACCTATCCCAGAAAAATGAAAAAGGGTGGAATACTTCCAAATTCATTCTGTGAGGCCAACATTACCCTGATACCAAAAGCAGACAAAGAACCCACAAAAAAGGAAAATTATCAACCAATATCCCTGATGAATATAGATGCAAAAATCTTCAACAAAATATCAGCAAACTGACTTCACTAATATATTAAAAAGATCAACCACCATGACCTAGTAGGATTTTTTTTCAAATTTTTAAAAAATTCTAATTAGTTAACATGGAGGGCAGTAGTCATTCAGTAGAATTCAGTGGTTCATCACTTACATGCAACACCCAGTGCTCATCACAAGTGCCCTCCTTTAATACCCATCACCTATCTAGCCCATCCTCCACCAACCTCTCTCCATCCACCCTCCTTTTTTCTCTATTGTTAAGAGTTTCTTACGGTTTGTTTCCCTCTCTCTTTTTTCCCCTCTCTCATATGTTCATCTGTTTTGTTTCTTAAATTCCACATATGAGGGAAATCGTATGGGTATTAGTCTTTTCCTGACTGCCTTACTTTGCTTTATTCTAGGGATAGAGATGGTTCACTATTCATAAATCAAAGTGTGATATACCACATAAACAAATGAAGGATAAAATTATATGATCATCTCAATAGATGCAGAAAAAGCATTTGATAAAATTCAATACCCATTCATGATAAAATCTCTCAATAACGTAGGAGTAGAGAGAAGAAATGTCAACACAATAAAGGTCATATATGAAAACTCCACTGCTAACATTATACTCAATGGTGAAATGCTGAAAGCTTTTCCTCTAAGATCAGGAACAAGACAAGAATGTCCTCTCTTGTCACTTTTATTCAACGTAGTACTGGAAGTCTTAGGTGCAGCAATTCAGAGTAGAAAAAGAAAACACATTCAAGTCGATAAGAAGTAAAATTGTCACTATTTACAGATGACATGATTCTATATATAAAACAGTACCTAAAGACTTCACCAAAAAACTCTTAGAACTAATGAGTGAATTTAGTAAAATTGCAGGATATAAAATCAATATACAGAAATCTGTTGTGTCTCCATGTACTAATAATGAACTAGAAGGAAGATAAATTAAGAAAACAATTGTATTTACAATTGCTTCAAAAAAAAATAAAATCATGGGGGCGCCTGCGTGGCTCAGTGGGTTAAGCCTCTGCCTTCAGCTCAGGTCAAGATCTCGGGGTCCTGGGATTGAGCACAGCAAAGGAAACCATTAACAAAATGAAAAGACAACCTGCTGAATGGGAAAATATATCTGCAAATGATAGATCTGATAAGGGGTTAATACCTAAATTACATAAAGAACTCCTACAATTCAGCACCAAAACAAACCAACAGGTAATCTGATTAAAAACGAGCAGAGAACCTGAATAGACAAAAGATACACAGTTGGTCAACAGACATGAAAAGATACTCAATATCACTAATCATCAGGGAAATAGAAATCAGAACCACCATGAGATGTCATGTTACACCAGTCAGAACAGCTAGCACCATGAAGATAAGAAATAATGTGTTGAATTTTGGAACACTGAAAGAATAAATAAACTAAAATTACAAAAAAAAAATAATGTGTTGGTAGGTGTGGAGAAATTGGAACCCTCCTTGTGCCCTGCTGGGGGGAAGAAAACTGGTGTATCTACTGTGGAAAACAGTATTGAGGTCCCTCAAAAAATTAAATTAAATTTGACTCAAATCCATTTCTGAGTAGCTACCTAAAGAAAATGAGAACTCTAATTTGAAAAGATATACACACCCCTGTATGTACTGAAACACTTACAGTAGCCAAGATTTGGAAGCAACCTAAGTGTCCATCAATAAATCATGGAATATTACTCAGCCTTAAAAAAAAGAATGAAATTTTGCCTTGTGTGGCAACATGGATGGATGCCGAGGCTATTATGCTAAGTGAAATGAGTGAGACGGAGAAAGCTAAATACCATATGGTGGCACTTTTGTGTGGAATTTAAAATACAAAACAAACCAACACAGAATCAGTTTAATGAATATAGAGAACAGACTGCTGGTTGTCAGATGGGAGGAGATGAAGGAACAGACGAAATAGGTGGAGGGAATTAAGAGGTACCGTCTTTCCATCATAAAATAAGTCACAGGGATGAAAAGTACAGCATCGATAATATAGCCAGTAATACGGTAATAACTTTGGTGACAGATGCTAACTACATTTATTGTGGTCGGCATTTTGTAATGTATGTAATTGCCAAATCACTATGTTGTACACCTGAAGCAGATATATGCCAACTATACTTCAATTTAAAAAAACTAAAAAATTAAACACATGGATTCCAAGGATACATGATCTAGTGGACTCCTTAGTTTGAAATGGATTGTCAAATTTTCTAGTCAATTGGGTAAAAGAACAGTTCAGTGGCTGTAGCGCAAAGAATTGAAGCTATAATGAAGAGTGGTGTCCATAGGTGACTTGGGTAAGCAAGTGTGGACAATCGTCTATTTACTCATACATTTGCCTGCTAAACTGCCTCAAGGCAGGAAGATTATCTACAAAATCTCTTTATGTCTTTGGGTAAGGGAGGTGCTCAGTGAGTGTTTGTTGTATACATGACTGATGGGTTGAGTGAAGGAAGAAGCTGAAGGTCAAGATCAGGGGTGTCATTGGGCAGGAGTGGGCCAGTCATGATTTTATGATTCCATGCATGTACAGAAGTCTCAGTCTCAGTGACCAGCAAACTTCAGACGTTGGGCAGACACAGAGAAGATGGGTCAGAGAGCAGAGCTATAATAATACTTATGGGGCCAGTTGACTTCAGTTCAACTTGAGAAATTTGATTGCTGGCTTGATTTGATTTGAAATTTGATTACTTCAAATTGAAAACTTTGATTACTGATCTTCAGTAACTTACACTGACAGTTTTTCAGCTGCCGTCTGAAACTTACCGTGAATAAAACACCTCTCATTTATCCCCCTCCAACTGGATTTTATCATTTAACTCTTTCCTCTGGCCATAACAGCTTAAATACTTACATACACTATATTTTATTGGAAGCCAATATCTGTGATTGAATTAAGTAGCTTATTCTTTGCTAAAACCATGTAAAATAACACGTTTCAATCCTAGAGATGGTGAACCACGAGATAGGAAGTTCCGTTTTCCTCTTGACAATGAAACTTAGTTTCTTATTTCCCTAAATTTCTGCTTACGAACATTTTACTCATGTTTGGCTCAAGAAAGGATAAATTGCACTAAATGATAGGGAGAGTTTTAGAGTTGTAAGGGTTCTCAAGATCAACGTAACAAAAGTAGGCCGTGAAAGATAACTCTCAGCAAATAAATCAACATCAAATTGAATAGTAGTTTACTCAGGATCTCTAGACAATGGGAAGTACACCTGTATCTTTAAGAAATAATATAAATAGGGCACCTGGGTGGCTCAGTGGATTAAACCTTTGCCTTTGGCTCGGGTCATGATCTCAGGGTCCTAGGATCCAGCCCCACATCAGGTTCTCTGTTCAGCAGGGAGCCTTCTTCCCTCTCTCTCTCTGCCTACTTGTGATCTCTGTCAAATAAATAAATAAAATCTTTTTTTTAAAAAAAAGAAATAATATAAATAAAATCATTATTTCTATTATAACTTGAAGATTGAATGAAAGGAGAAGAAACCACAAAGTCCAAGAAAATAGAGTGAAAGGAAGCCCCCAGTGTTCCGATTTTCTAGCCAAAGAGGACATATAAATGCAGCTGAGTCGTGGTCAACAGCATGGTTCCTATGGAGACACACCTGGAGCCAAACTTGGATCCGCCACTTAGTAGCTGTCCCTCAGTTTCCTCAGCTTGGAAATGAGGCCGCTAATGGTGTTTACAGGATGTTGCGAGGATTAAATGTTTCAATGCTTGCAACGTGCTGGGAACAGTGGCCAGCGCATGATATGTTATGGAAACACAAGCCAATCTCTATGGACGGAGCTCTGCACAGATGGCTCTTGAGTGAGATCTGCTGTGTTGACAGGGCTAGGGAACTACAGCATGGAATACAGGCCCAAGTTCTTGGTCATCTTTCTGCAGCCTAATCACAGCATGCCTAGGACGTATAAGTGAGCATGAAAGGATTTTACGGTAGTGCTTTATTGATTTGTTTTAAGATTTTATCTATTTGACAGAAAAAGAGAGAGAGAGAGCACAAGCCAGGGGAGAGGCAAGGAGAGAAACAGACTCTTTGCTGAGCCAGGAGCCCTACGTGGGGCTCCATCCCAGGACCCTGGGATCCTGACCAGAGACAAAGGCAGACACTTAACCTGCTGAACCACCCAGGCGCACCCCTAGGGTAGTGCTTTAAAGGATTAGAGTTCCTGTGCAAATGAACTACTACCTATTCTCACCAGTTTCCTTGCCCCTCAGCTCTCATCTCCATTTCTCCATCTCCGTTATTTTGGCTCTTTCTGCAGTTTCATTGTTGTTTTACCACAGCAGCACAGAGCTTAAGCAATGTTTATGAATTCTGCTGCTAAAAACTCTCCACGTGGGATTTGAACTCTTTCGACATAAGATGCTCTACAAACCTAATAAATAATTAAAAGATGAGAGACAATAAGAAGAGAAATACGTAGAAGTGGTGTGCTTCCACGATGACAGTAAGGAGTCCTGGATATAATCCATTTCAGAGAGACAGGATTTGCCTAACTCTGATAAAAAATGCAATGCAATTCTAGACTGAGTGTGATTTCAAAGGCTGGCGTTTTTAAGATATGGCTTGTGAAAAGTTGGAGAGGGGAAGCTTTCTTCTTGGATTAATGTTGTCTGAGAATCAAAACACTTTAGAAACACAGAACTGAGTCATAAAAGAGTCTCTGTCTATGTGCCTCGAAGCTGAAGGATATATGGATGTGGCTAAAAATAATTTACATGGAATTTGTGAAAAAGAAAAGGATCCATCTAGTAAAACTTGAATGCCATTTCCTCCAATGACCCAATTTAAGATGTTCCTTCTGCTGAGGTTTGGGACAGGTACTGCCTAAAAGACTTCTGGCCAGTTAGAGAAGTTCTTAATAATTTCCTCATTTGTCTTTAGTCCTTTGAATAATGTAAAGCTCTGAGCATGTCTGAAATTATTTGTCCTCCTTCTTACTAGGTATAAGAAACCTTCTGGTCTTGTGAGTAGATAAACGAGACATTCAAAATGTCATCGGTATCTTCATTCTACTCAGGTTTTGTTCAGGGTATAAGATTAAAACTGTGAGATAAACTGATTCTGTTCTAATGATCCTCTTCAGTCATGAAGTCAAAGCTGTTGCCTCTTTTCTCTCTTCACAATTTCTTAATTGCCAACGATTTGCCTGCCACTTCTATATTTTGTCAACTCAATGAAATGCAAGAATCTTACTTGACATTTGTTGGTTTCCACTTTTAACTTTTCTCCCGATCTTGTTTTTCCTAAGACTTCACTCTTTGCTTTCATTTGTTTAATTAATTCCTTCACTCTTATATATTTAATTAATTCAACAAAAATCTGTTAAGGACTAACTCGGTGCCAGGCACTGCTGACTTCTGAAGATACTGCAACAGGCAAAATAGATAAAATCCTGGCCTTCACGAAGCATGCTGTCTGGTGGTGGAAAATAGATAATGGATAGAATAAATAAATAAAATGCATAGTATATTGAAAGGTGGTAAATACTGTAGAAAAAAATGAAACAGGGAAGAAGGATGGGGAGTGTTTCAGAGAGTGAGGAAATTGCAAGTTTAAGTATGGTTGCCCGGGAAAGAACTTAGAAGAAAAGTGACATTAGGGGAGGCAAGGATGTTTGGGGGTGAATGTTTAAGGCTAGAGAGGCTAGTTGGCGTGTTTGAGGGATAGCAGAGAGGTCAGACCTGGGGAGCCCTGTGAGGGGAGTGGAGAGGAGTAGAGATGAGGTGAGAGAGGGAGTAGGAGACCAGATCATACAAGGATTGAGAGGTTATTGCAAGGGCTTTGGACTTTATACAGACAGGAAGGCTGTTGAAGCAGCCTAACTGCATCATGATCTGACTTAGGTCTGAAGAACTTACGTCTGTTGTGTTAGAGAATGGACAGAACTGGAGCAAGGGCAGTGATAGGCAGACTGTGAGGAGGCCACTGGAGTGGTTCACATAAGAGATGATGGTGGCTTTAGACTGGAGGTGGTGGGGAAATGACTCAGATGAGGAAATTATTTGAAGGTGCGGTACACGGGACTGGCCAACAAAGAAATAAAGAGAGGAGTAAAGGGTCATATTATGCCTTTGGCCTAAGCTAGTGGAAGGATCCCGTTGTCCTTAACTGGGAAGAGGCTAGCGCCAGTAATAGCTGGATTTGAGGGGAAGACCAGAAAGTTAGTTTTGGCATGTGAAGTTTGAGAGGCCTGTTGGACAAGGAAGTGGAGATGTGAGCTTTAATATATAGTTTTCCTATGGAAAGGTGGTTTTTGTTTTGTTTTGTTTTGCAAAGCATAGACAAGTTTGGTGGTGAATGCAACAGAAAAAAGAATTTTGCCTAACTCACGCACATGCTTTTCCCCCTTTCAGAGTTGACCCTCTTGGAAAATAGGGTTCTGTTGTCAGTCCATCTGTACTAAAGTTCTTTAGTACAGACTCTCATCCCCCACCCATGTTCATAACAGCAGCATTCATGACAGCCAGAATGTGGAAGCAACCCACTGTTCAATAGAGGAAAGGATAAACAAAACGTGGTGTCATGCAAACCATAGAATATTATTCAATTTTTAAAAAGAAGGAAATTCTGACCTATACTCTAACATGAATGAACCTTGAGAATAGTATGCTTTGTGAAGAGGCAAATGCTGTTTTATTTCACATATACGAGGTATCTAGAATAGTCTGATTCATACAGACAGAAGGTTCAATGGGTTTAGAGCTTGGCTTTTGCAAAATGAAGAGGTTGGCTGGAGGTTGGTTACACAACAATGTAAATGTACTTCAGACTTCTGAAATGTATTCTTTAAAAGAATTAAGATGATACATTTTATATTATGTTAAAGATTTTTTAAAAAATCACAAATCCGGGACGCCTGGGTGGCTCAGTTGGTTAAGCGGCTGCCTTCGGCTCAGGTCATGATCCCAGCGTCCTGGGATCGAGTCCCACATCGGGCTCCTTGCTCGGCAGGGAGCCTGCTTCTCCCTCTGCCTCTGCCTGCCACTCTGTCTGCCTGTGCTCGCTCTCTCTCTCCCTCTCTCTCTCTGACAAATAAATATAAAAAAATAAAATTTTAATAAAAAAAAAAAAATCACAAATCCTTGATGCTGCTGTTTTCGCCCATGCATCCAAGCTGGGCACTTTCTTTCTTCCTTCATTCTCCTGAGTCCCCACTGACATAAGACTGTCTCAGACTTCCAGTTTATGGACTGCAAGGCATGTGGGTAGAGAAAGGCAGACATCAAAGGGCAGGAGCCAACCTCAAGTTCAATGTCACCTATCACTGGTCCCCTCAAATTATCTGCTATTACCTAACACGGACTATAACCATCCTTGGGCTCACATCATATTTCTAGGGTCCTGCTCTTTCCCTCAATCTTTGCTCATCACTCTTGGTCATCTTTCATTTCCAAAGCAAACCTTCCCTTGAATATTCTAAACTCCCCTACCCTTACTTTGTAGACCACGTCTTGAAGGCCTCACCATTTATATTCAAAGAATCTGTCAAGGTATTTTCCACATGAATTATGAATTCCAAATGAATTTCTAAATGAGAAGAATTATCACCCTTCCTTAGTATTCTGAATATGTGTCAGTAAGCTTTAGCATAAAGTAGTAATATTTTTTCTTCATACTACTCATAGAAAATATTAAATCACACTATGCACCTTATAGATTAAATATTGAGAAAGTCTTTTTAACACAAGTGTATATCAAATGCTACAGCTATAATTTTGTATTTATTGCTGTATGTATATAAGAAAATGCATGAATATATCAGCTATGTGGAGAACAACCTTGTTGGGACCTCAGATTCCACAAGCAGCTAACAAAAAGGGAAGGATCCATGGCAGAGGATTTGGCCTTGAGGACCCGGAGGAAAGGATGACTGGGATTAGCAGGAGGACAAATCTACCTTGTGGTGATATGGAGAAGGAAGGGATACTCTCGTGAGTGAGGCCTAGAATTGTCACGATTTATTTATGGTGTTTTTTTTGTTAGTCTTTTTGGCGGAAAAGTAGGAAACTTATGGTAAGACATGGGGAAGGGAGGAAATAAGAGGGATAGAGGAAAAAGAAAGTGACAGGGATCAGAGATGACATATGTGAAGAGGGGAGGCAAAGCAGTAGGTGCATAGGCAAAGAAAGGAAAAGAAAACCAGCCCCAGGAAACAAAAGTGGAATAGCTCTGTGGGTCGCTGGGCAGGAGCCAGCCTGGAAAGAAAGGTGGAAGGCAAAGGGCCCTGGGGAGGTGGAACAACATGTTTGGATGGTCTCAGTGTTCTTTAGAGGTTTCATTCGGGTTTGTGTGTGTGTGCATGTGTGTGGTTTTGGAAGAGACAAGAAACAGTCGTGTATCAGGATTGTAAGCCTAAGAGACCCAGGACACCAGTCTGAGGTGGCAGCCTCCTGGGCCAGCGGATTGTGAACCAAGAAAGCATAAAGCATGAATTCCACAGACGTAGAAGACACCCATTTGTATCAACTACAAAGGTCTTTTTTGTTTGCTTTTAATTTTCATTTCTTTGTGAAAAGCAAAGAAGAAAAAAAGTGCTACTTTATAAGGAAAAAACCACCTGGTGAGCAGAGAAAAAATATTCACGGATAAGTATAAAATGCAATCGTCTAGCTACATGGTATGAGGTTTTAGCTGAGAGAGCTGTTTAATTATTTTTTCTGCTTCTGTATTATCTCAAGGGATAAATCGCCAGGTATATATGCTCCCCTAAATTTTAGGTCCTCTGCTTATGTTCTTTATGATTCTCAGAAAAAAGAAAATGTTTGAGAGTTCCTTTCTTTAAATTAGTACTTACAGCAAAGTCAGAGAGTTTTGAGAAAATGCCTTTAGCTAAGATATGGACATTTAAAAAAAATAAGGTTTTGTCATTTTTGTCTGGGAAGGTGATAAGGTGTTGGTGAAAAAATAGCACACCGTGACAATTAAGAATTGTGTAGATTTTAGTTATGTTCTTTGTGAGTACATTCTGTATTGAGAATAATTTCACTGTGCAGATACAATGGGTCTTTTTCTTGTCTTGAATTCTCTTATGACAGATGACAGGCAATCCAATCTCTCAAGGTCAGGGTGATCATTTTCCTGAGTGTGGATGTAAAGTCCCCAGCCAGAAAAAAGGCCTCGGTCTTCCAGGGCAGCTACAATCTGTAAGTCTGGACATGAGCCATTTTAGGAGATTAGTTTATTTTTCCTGAAAGAATAAAACATCTAGAAGAAAATCGTAGTTACTTACCTGTAAACATGCTATCTGGAAGTAGTATTTTGTCATTTATCTTCATAGTCTTTTCTTTATGCTTAAAAATATTCACATTTTCCCCCAAACCAGGTTTATACTGTATATTCATTTCTTTTTTTTTTTTTAGATTTAATTAATTAATTTATTTGAGAGGGAGAGAGGGAGAGATCGCACACTGGAGTGGGGGATGTGGATGGGGAGGGCGGAGGGGAGGCAGAGGGAGAAGGAAAGAATCCGAAGCTAACTCTGCACTGACTGTGGAGCCCCATGTGGGGCTCGATCTCACAACCCTGAATTCATGACCTGAGCCAAAACCAAGACTTGGAGGCTTAATCCATGTAGCCCCAGTGTGTACTCATTCCTGGGTCCCGATGAATTATGTCTTTTATCATAAATACATTCAAAAGGCATATGTATTCCTGTGTATCACTTTTATGTCTATGGAACATTCTATTATTATGAATGCATCATAACTTTTTTTAAAATTTTTTTAAAATTTATTTATTTGTCAGAGAGAGGGAGAGAGAACGAGCGAGCACAGGCAGAGTGGCAGGCAGAGGCAGAGGGAGAAGCAGGCTCCCTGCTGAGCAAGGAGCCCGATGTGGGACTCGATCCCAGGACGCTGGGACCATGACCTGAGCTGAAGGCAGCCGCTTAACCAACTGAGCCACCCAGGCATCCCTGCATCATAACTTTTTAAAGTGATCTTAAGTTTCCATTATGAGAATGTTTCCTGTTGGTTGGTTTTATATATATTGTTGTGTTGGACATAGTTGGGAATATATCTTTTATGCTACCTTAGGACTGTCTAATTAGAGTAAATTCTAAAAATTGGAATTTCTGTGTCAAGACAAGAATATATTTATGGCTTTTCACAAGCTTTACCAACTTTTCCTTAAAAGATATATTTATACAAATGGCGTCAGGCTGTGAATGGGCACCTGAGGTCTTGACTAAAGGGTCAAATGAATACAAAATATCCCCTATTTTTGTTTGCAATTCCTTAAAGCTCAATTTTATTTTTTTAATTTTTATTTTTTTAAAGATTTTATTTATTCATTTGACAGAGAGAGAGAGAGACAGTGAGAGAGGGAACACAAGCAGGAGGAGTGGGAGAGGGAAAAGCAGGTTTCCTACTGAACAGGGAGCCCAATATAGGGCTCAATCCCAGAACCCTGGGATCATGACCTGAGCTGAAGGCAGATGCTTAACAACAGAGGTCCCCATGAAACTGTCTTTGATAGTTTCTGAAGGATAATTTCTTCCTCCAATTTTGTTTACAAATTGTTGACTGCCTTCTACTTGTAACTCAGAGAGGGAAGATGCTACAGTATTCAGCTCTGATTCAATGATGAAGGATTATATTACTTGTTCAATATATTTGTTGCCCTCAGTACTGGGACCTGTCCCTATATGTCCCCACTCTGGTGGCACTCTTTAAAGGGGGCCATGTATTTCCCACCCTTCCATGTGAGTCATGCACATGTAACACTGGCCACGCATGCCAAGAATGACCAAAAGTTGTGCAGTCTTATTTTTGATTCTTCTCTCCAGAGAATGGCATATTCCAGGCGGGGGGTCCTTTGTTTAACTTGACTCCCACTGAAGGGACAGCAGAACCAAGAAGCAGCTGACCTCCACTCAGCAGGTGCTGTGAATGAGAAATACACCCCTGTTGTTTTTAGCCATTTGGATTTTGTTAGCAAGACTAGTGAAAGTTGACTAATACGGACTCTGAGCTGAGTCTATCTGGCCAGGTGCTTTGGTCTTTAATTATAGAGGTGTTAGAATTAGTTTCATAATGTACTGGCTTTAAATAGGAGTTGCAAATTTTACTTTGGTGATTCCATAGCTTTCAATATATTTCTTATGACTATTACATATTAGACATTTATTTTGGCTGCAGCGGCTCAAAGTTTAATGTTTGTTTTTAATCCTACCATGCAGCTGGGTTTGTGAGAGAATTAGCCCCTCATGCCTGAGCTGTCCATTGTGTATTATGGATTTTTTATTTCCTATACATTTAGAATGGTGTTAGCTCCATATAGCCCCTGTGGGTATGGAGAAGGTAGTCTCTTAAATAATTTTCTGTGTTCTTTGGTTCAGATAAAAAGCCTTTGAGAAGTTATTGATGGCCCCTGAGCAAAACCTCTGTACTACTCTTCAGTTCATATATTCATTTATTTTGTGCTGAGAGAATACAAGGAAGGAATCCAAACCTATATAATCCCTTTCCTCAACCAGGTAGGCTGGAGATAATGGGGTTGATAACATCGACCGTGAACTTCTACAGCCTAGAAGAAGTCACTATACGTAGCACTTAGGAGATCTGGCAGACATGCTAGGGTTCAGGGACCTTTGCTTCAGATAATACACTAGGGTTCTTAACTGAGACATTGGACTTTTTTTTTTTTTCAAATAATATGTATCTCCTATGACACTGCCTCAATAAAACTCTTGCACTGGTAATTTAAATGTGCTAAAAACAAAAACCATACCTCGTTATCCCAAGTGAGTGTGATTTATAGTCTCTCAATTCCCCTCAATGCCTTTTCATTTCCTCCAGTTGTTGATAAGGTAACTTTTCATTGCTCTTCTGTCATGTTTCTATCTGTTGCTGTTATCTGTTTTGACATCTGTGGCTTAGAGCTCTCAAAGATCTGCTTTTGCTATGTCTGGATATTCTACCAGAAGGCATTGGCTGCTCTCTTTCTCCAGGACATTTGTTTCTGTCCTGCTGATAGCCTTCCATGTGCTGTGTTCTAGCATCATCGCTGCTACTTTTTTTTTTTTTTAAGATTTTATTTACTTATTTGTCAGAGAGAGAGAGAGAGAGAGAGAGTGAGCACAGGCAGACAGAGTGGCAGGCAGAGGCAGAGGGAGAAGCAGGCTCCCTGCCGAGCGAGGAGCCCGATGTGGGACTCGATCCCAGGACGCTGGGATCATGACCTGAGCCGAAGGCAGCTGCTTAACCAACTGAGCCACCCAGGCGTCCCCGCTGCTACTTTTTTAAGTGGGAAATTTCCCCATACTCTTTCTTTACAGATCTGTTTTGACACTTAGCTCAACATTGTGCAAATATTCTTACTTTGCTTTATTTTTCCAGTCTTAGGAAGGCAACGTGTTTCTGGTGATTCTGCAATTCTGAACCACATTCCTAACAGCTTGGCATCCTTCATTATTAGAAGTCGAGTTACTAGACATAGATAGAATCTAAGAGGAAGCCAATACAGCCCATTACTTAGGACCTATCACTTCCTTCATCTCCTATTAGTTAGATAAGTTAAATCCTGTGCATACTCCAGCGGAATACCCAAAGGTGATGATCATTGAGGACCATTTTAGAAGCTTCTTGTCAAGGGATACCTGGGTGGCTCAGTTGGTTAGAAGCTTCTTGTCAAGAGATTAGTCATTTGCAAACAGTAGAGAGCCGCAGAAATTTAGCTTAAGCCAAAAGGAGAATTTATGGTATCTTCCAGAAACCAAGCAGGGAATATAGTTATTCCTGGTGAAAAACTTGTAAAAACATAGTAATTCAGTTATCTCTTCCTGTGGATTCACATTTTCCTTATCTCTGCCTCTCTTTTGGTATCTAGGTAGAAATGGACCTTCAAAATCCCAGCATATTTTTTCAACTTAATCTTGAACAGGGACCAACTTTAATTTCTTCGTTCTAAGCCAAGTCCTTGAGAAAGAGGCCGTCATTAACCCAGTTGAATCTTGTTCCAATCAACTCTGTTTGTGAGTTTGTGTGTGGGATGGGGGAGTGGAAAGGTGGGTTGGGAATGAGGTCACAGGACTTCCTCTCTGCTCCACAAAGGGTATGGATCCAAGCATTTGAGAAGGGACCTTTTCAAAAGGGAAGTGAAGCTGATCACCCATTAAAATAACTGGCTAAGTTAAGTGCCACCCAGGTCTGAGACTTTAAATTTTATATTTGGCATAGTTATCAATTTTTTTTCCTCAATTGTAGTCTAAGAATTATCCCCCTTATCGACTTTATTAGTATGTTCATTTTCTGACGAGATCGGGCGCGTTCAGGGTGGTATGACCGTAGACTGTATGTTCATTTTCTGATGACACTAAGTTTAGAAAGTCAACAGAGAAAGTGCAAACAAACCGCTGTTCAGACAGATCATGTGATACTTTAAAACAGAGCTCTTGCATATCAGTGGGACTTTCAAAATATTTGCTTATGAGATGATGTATGAAAAATCACATTTTGATGTACAAAAATGTGGGGTGTGTGTCATTGCCCAATGAAGAAGAATGCAGGTGGTTTAGAAATAATATATGGAATGTAAATACTATCTGTATTTTTAAATTATAAAAGCAATACATCTTCCTTTTACAATACCTACACAAAAAATAATTTTAAAAATAAAATAAAATAAAATACCTAGACAATACATAATTTTGTAAAGATATGAAAATCATTCATAAATCCACAAGCCAGGATAACTACCACATATCTTCTGGTGGAGAGCCCCTCAGACTTTTTCTCAATGAACATTTTCCACAGACGCCTGTTTTGTAGCTTGCTTTTTTCACTTGCCAACACATTGCAGATTTTTTTCTGTATAACTAAATATAGACATATACAATTATTTTTAATGGCTACACTGTATTCCTTCGTATAATGTCCCATAATGTTTCCAAATTCCTATTGATGTACATTTTTTTGGGTTTCTAATTATTCTCTATTATCAATAGAATATCCTTGTACTATATCTTTGAACACTCATCTGATTATTAGCGTGTATTTTTAGAAGTAGAATTGCTGGGTCAGTGAATGTGCATTTGAATTTGGAGCAGATTGCCAAATTACCCTCCAGGAAGATTTTTTGCAGTTGATAGTTATACCAGCAGTCTTTAAGGGTGCCTGCTTCCCTCAACCTCATTAAAACTGGCTATTATCAATGTTTTCAATCTCAGTAGTGATGTAAGTGGAAAGCGGTATTTTTTTTTTTAAATTTTAATTTGGATTTAAAATCTTATCCTTAAAGCAGAAGGGCTGGCCAGAACATATCAGGTTTAGTCAGAACCTCTGGGGCCCAGAGCAGTGTGAAAAGCTGGGCTATAGGATAATTTTTTTGTGCTTTTTTGTCCAAGTACTTTGCAACCACTGCATTAATACTAGGTCCACAAAATTGTAATGACTCTCTTGGCTGATAGGCACACTGGTGAGAAGTCAAGTTTGCCTGATTGTCTTGTCCTGTGCCTTTTATTTCTTGAACCTCTCCTCTGCTCTTGTGCTAATTTGATGACCAGTTAGCTGGTATATTTGGGTTCTGTCTCTGGGATCCACTTTCCCTTCCAGCCCTCCTCATCTTACTGAAGCAGGAGTTGGCCATCAAACCTCATCACAGTTAATTAGTTAGCAACAAAAACAAAGAATTATTGTTCCTTCTGATTTCAAAGAGGAAATCAGAGCCTCTGACCCACAACCAGGCAAGGTGCCCGCAACACCAGCACTCCATTCGATTTTTCACAATGGAGAATTTTAAGAGACCTAGAAGATGTTCTCTGATTGCTTTCTGCATCATCATGCCAGCTTTCTCAGGAAAGCAAATTCTGTGAAATGTCCTGTGATTTTTTTTGCTTTGGTTCACACAGCAGTGTATCTGTGATATGTGGTTGGTACTACTCCTGGTTTTGATGCTGGTGCAATTTTATTCCCTGTTCTGGCTTCTTTTTGGCCTTCTTAGTCAGTTTTTTGATGACTTTGACAGTGTGTAGAACAAGTGGTAATATGATTTTTTTTACCAGTCTCTTTCCTGGAAGTTAACATGTTGGAATTTAATCTTGTTATGGCATCCAACATCCAGTTTTTGTATTAGCTTGTGTCTGAAATTCAGTTATACATCAAGCATTCAGGCTTGCTTGGAGAACACTATTAGTGTCACTTGATAGACTCTTGAAATGGGGAAGCATCTTCTGTCTTCACATCTATTAACTATAGTAAAAGGAAGACTCAAGTATATAGTAAATTCAAGGGGTGTATTAATTGAGCAAAAATAATTGATGGTTATTAGACACAAGATAGTGAGAACAACAGGGAGCATGCCTCCTTACTATTCCTTTCACTCTAGAGGAGACCGCTGTAACCTCTGATTTGCTAATTAATTATGGAGAAATGCAGTCATACTATAATACCCAGGAGGTCACACGGCTGCACACCTAAATCACTTTTCTGTGAAGGAAGCAAATGAATGAAATTCAAGCTGACAACAGGCAGATTTTTTTTTTTTTTTTCAAAATGAAGTTCATTAACCATCGATGAGCTATTCAACCTGGTATCCTGTATCAACTTAATGCTCATCAAATTCTCATCATATCCTAACAATAATGTCCCAATTATTGACTCAATTCATCAAGGAAAAGGTGGATTGTTTTGTTCACTTTATTAAAGAGGTACCAATATGCATATTTTACTTTAGAAAAGCTGTTACTGTAAATAAATTAGCTATGCATAAAATACGTTTTTCACATAACATTTTATGTGCTGCCTTATCTCTTCCCTAGTAGAGGCCTTTGGAGGTCAATGAATTTTTAATTCATCATCCATTCTGTACCCTACTGGGAATGAAGAGCAGCCCTATCCATACTGACATTAGGACAGCAGATGTAAATTTGGACCGCTGGACCAAACTGGGAGTTCTGGTTTTCCTATTTAAGAAGCTAGATTTAACATTTTGCCACAATCCCAGAAAAGCAAGCTCGACTCCATCATCAATAAATGAATAATGTACATTTCACAAAGTTGGTCCAGAGGATTCAGAGACAAATGTTTATGTTGCATGTTACATGGAAAAAAGATAATCTTCTATAGCATCTCTGCCCCTCACACCAAAGTGCCTTCCCAAGAGCACGAGCTTCATCCCCCCCAAAGACCTTTCCAAAGATTCTACTCCAGCCCTCAGCTTTCATATTCCACTCAGACAAGTATGGCAGTGAGCCAACCTCCCATGGAAGCAGACTTCCTGCTGAGCAGGGAGCCCGATGTGGGACTCGATCCCAGGACTCCAGGATCATGACCTGAGCCAAAGGCAGCCGCTTAACCAACTGAGCCACCCAGGCGCCCTCCTTAAGCATTCTTCTGGAGGGATTTCCCATGCCCAAACTCAAGTGGAATATCACAAAATTAACCCAATGAAACATCTCTCTCTCTCTCTTCCTCTCATTTTCTCTCCCTTTTGTGAAGGATGAGGTTAAGAGTGAGGAAGATAGAGTGCATTGGTGGTTAAATCTGGTTCTCAAGGGTTTTAGAAGATTTAGGTTTTATATTACTGTTTTACAAACACTACTAATATAGTAGCCATACTGTTTTGATTATTAATAATAAATATATTTCGAAAGACTTACACTATTTTAGATCTAAGTATTAGAAAACAGCTTCAAGTACAGTAGACCAAGTACATTGAATACCATTCCAGTTTTCAATGCTTAAAAAGTAAATTGTCCTCTGAGAGACATTTGGCATTTTATTTTCATGAGAATCTGTGTTAGGGCTTGATTTAGGAGATGGTTAGTTTATTTCTTTATACTACTATACAGTTTTAACTTGATTATATGAACTTAATATCAACCTGACCAAATGACATTTATTAGGGTATTAATAAAATTGAGTAATAAGTCAGAGAGAATGTCATACATTTGTCAGATTTTTCTGTAAAGCTATATATTTTTCAAAATAATTCATAAATAATTTTTATTAACATATTATTTGTTTCAGGATATAAGGAAAATAGTTCATAAATAATTTAAAAGAAAATAGTATTACAAGGTTATAATGCACATGAGAGGTTACTTGTTCTACCTCTTTCTCCAGAGATTATTTTCAACCTTATTAGGGATTTCTTTTAGTATATTCTTCATATATAACAAAACAAAACAATCAGATAAAACCATAGAACTACAGTTATAAATGAACAAACACACTACTTACAGTACTAGTTCTTGATTTTTTAAAAAATTGAGTTCCCAAAATAATTGATTAGCATTTACCTCTCTTACATTCCTAACCTTCACATATAGTTTTATATTCTTTCAGATAAAACTGAAGTAAGCATTTACATCATTATATTTGTGCACACGTTGCATACGTTTGTGTTACTTTGTACTTTGATTGCATTTCAGTTTTGTGCAACTTTCTTTTTCCTGGAGTTAATAATTGTTTCAGTTTTTTCATTTGCTTAATTTTCTATGGTCTTATTGTTTTACTTTGAATCACTCAGAATTATTAATCTTCACTTTTTTTTTACCACTTTTCTTCTCCCATCATCTGACATGTCAAGATATGTCTGCTGTTTTTCCCTTGCCTATTGTCTTTTGCCTTTGCAGGCTTCTACAATTTTATGCTCTTTATTGTCATCTTATTTGGGTTAAGGGGAGGGAGGGACAATAAAAACATATGTTAAACCATCTATGAGTAACAGAAATTTCTGTGTCATGTTCTTTAAATATTTTACCTAGTCTTCCTATCAGTCTGAAAGTTTGGCCTTACTGTCCCCAGATGTAAGAAGATAGGAGTTCAGAAATATTAAGCGGCTTGATTATTCAAATTTGTTCACATGATAGATCTGGGATTTCAAAGCAGTCAGTAGCCTCCAATGCCCACTCCTTCCCCATTCCACCATCACCGACATTTATTTAATGTGAGGGTTAAACTTTTGTGATGTTTTAGGTTAGTTTCATTACCGATCCACTTAATTGAATAGTTGACCAGATGTAGGCTATGTAAGGAGAATGTCTGAATTCTAGAATATTAAAGAATTAATGAAAATGTTCATGGAGAGGGCAGAAGAATTGAAGAGATACAGCAGTACTGGAGGAATAGCATCCTCTGATCAAAAGATGTCTCGTGACTCTGTGCAATCATTTGGAAATAAAAGGAAAAAGAAATTTGCAAGTGCTCAGAGGAAAACTATCTGTAGGGCCAAAATCACAGGGGTTTATTATGCTAGACAAACCTGATTTCTACTGTTTTGTAAAATTACATAGTGAATGAAGACAAAGTAAGTAGCCAATGGAATGTATCAAGGCTTTAATAGAATACTTGATACAGCACACCAGAAAGTATTAGGTAAAAAATTAATTAAAATTAGTGTCTCTCTAAGCATTCTTGCTTCACTGAAAATTAACTGACATTAAATACATCTTTTAAAAGATGAATGTTAGCCTGGTGAGGTGAAAAACATTTCTAAAAACAAATTGTAGGACCCCTTTTAATTATGCTGCATGGAGGACTTCCATTATTCTACGGAACAAGTTAATATTTGAGAATATAAAACAATTATATGTGATTCTGAGATATAAGAATAGCACAGGGAGCTTTAGAGTTTTGTTGAAAATATGCAGCATATAACAAAAAGATACATGATCAAATACTTAAAAATGCATACTTTATGTCTAAGTCTCTGCCACAAAAACTCTGACATCAACATTTGTGTGGGGTTCAGTTTGCCTGATTATATATCAACTTTTATTATGCCAACTTTAAAAAGCCAGCAACTGATGTTTTACCTCATTTAGGAAGCAGAAATGAAGCATATTTTGGTAAGTCAAGGTAATGACTGGAGATACATAAACATGTGAGTCTACCATAGAGAGATGAACAATTAGAATGACCAGGTTTAAGGAAATATAACCTTATTTAGAGATGGGGAAGCTGAGCCCACGGAGGTGGGTTAATTCTTTGTCTCAAACATGGTGGTTATTAAATAAACCAATAGTTTTTCTGTATACTCTTATTTTAGTAAGATATTATTTTCAGAAAGGAGCAATTTATCAGAAACAAGTTTAAAATGGCACTGTTAACTAATTTCCAAAGATATGGCTATTATCCATATACTTTGGAAAATTGGTGAATGAGAATATTATGATAGCAAAATTTCCATGTATAATTCTCAGAAAGGCATTCCATTTCTTTCCTAAGAGAATTACCTTGCTTGAGCCTTCTATAATTTTTCTCTCTTCAGTTCAAGTGAGAAGAAACACTGTTGGGACGCCTGGGTGGCTCAGTGGGTTGAGGCCTCTGCCTTCGGCTTGGGTCATGATCCCAGGGTCCTGGGATCGAGCCCCGCATCGGGCTCTCTGCTCAGCGGGGAGCCTGCTTCCTCCTCTCTCTGCCTGCTTCTCTACCTGCTTGTAATCTCTGTCTGTCGGATAAATAAATAAAATCTTTAAAAAAAAAAAAAAAGAAACACTGTTATTCCTTCAACAAACATTTTTGTGTACCTTCTGTATGCCAGAGTTGTGCCTGGCTGAGGGTAGAATGCTAAACTAGCACCTAAGGTCCCTGTCATGCCAGAACATTTATTTCAATGGAGGACTAGATTTTCTATTACGGTTGTAGCAGGCAATCTAATTAAAAATTTTTTCTTCTAATGCTCATGATTTATGGTTTTCACAATAGCTATCACATAATTATTCTGACATTATACACATATGGTATTACTAGATAGCCATGGCTGTGAAATGTGGTTCCTTAGCAACTGCAAACGTACCTTGGAAAAGCAAAGAAATTGTCACGAAACACTCTTGGACAACAAGTCCTTATCAAACACTGTAGGTTAACTGGCAATATACTCTCTTTTCGTATACAATGAAAAATATTTCAGGTTAAAAAAGCATAACTTAAAATAGCATTTTTCTGGTGATTTCTTACTGTTGGAAATCACCATTGTTGCTTAATAAGACTAGACAAGATGGGTTACCGGAAATCTCTTGCCCAGAGTGTGTAGAATGCTGGGAGCATTGCATGATTAGGGCCAGTTTCCAGATTCACTGCCTTCTATTCTAGTGTCACTTCATTCTGAATTAAAATTGTCTGAAAGGAAAATTCTTTAGGTCCTAGGTGCTTCCAATTTTAGAGGCTCCACACCACAATATGTCAATATGTAATAATGTACCATATCCCATATTAAATATAGAATAAGATGACTCAAGCATTATGTTGAAAGAGGGGAATTTCTCAAAGTGCAGTCAGAAGCAACGTTCCCCCTTCCCCTCTGCCTGTCCGAACACTCCGGGGTAAATTCTTTGCCTACACCTGGATAAAATCCCCAGGCCCCATCAGCTTATTCTTAAATAGTCCAAAGTCATATAGTCCACTTGTCCAAAGAATTATCTAATGTAATTGTAATAAATATGCCCATTCCAGTGTGACACTCCACCCAGACTTCAGCGTTCAGAGAACTCGGAGTTCTCGTTTCCTCCAGATGTGGCAGAGGTACGAGGTTGACTCTTGCTCTTGTCAGAGTCTTTGTGAGCTCCCCAGGAACTCTACTGCAGGGTCCTTCCAGCTGAGATTTCTTGATACAGTCAGTGTTGCTCCTAGGGCTATCACTGATGCAAGCCCCCAGCTCTACTTTCCACAGTGCCTTTCACTGAGATGCTCACTTTGAGCAAAGCCTTCTTGGACAGGATATTTTTAAGAAATAAGCACCCAAACCACACACTTTGATCTGTCATCATTAGGAGTATAATTATTCCCCAAAAGCTGTCCTTGTTCCTCAACCGCAGAAAACTTCACCTAATCACGGACATATAGACATCGTTTTCAAGTAGGAATCAGCTACAAGTGCTCTGTGCTTTCAAAACTCCAGGTTGTACATGTATTAGAGCCCAAGCCCTAAGCATTATCTAAGTCACCATGACTTAACTCCAGTTCAAACTTAGTGTGGAAGCAATAGGCCCTACCAAGAAGGACATGAGCTGGGAAATCAGACTGAATTGGGTTCGAATCCGCAACTCCCGGTTCTGGTCCCTGGCATTGTGCCTGGCAAAATGGCAAAGACAAGTTACTCATCTATTAGTTCATAACTCAGGAACTAATAACTCAAATTAGTTAATTCACGATTCATTCTTCACGTTCAGCGTAAAATATATATAAGGGAAAGCATTTAGATGTAAGATTGTACAACAGGGTGAAAATTAAATAAGTCAAGAAATAAGGTCAAAAGAAAGATGGCAAACAAAAACCTAAGAAACATCCAGAGTTAGTTTCATTTTATTTATATTTATTTATTTAATTTTTAAGGGTTTGTTTTTTTTTTAAGTGAGAGGAAGAGTATGTGTGAGTGGCGGGGGGAGGCGGGTAGGTAGGAGCAGAGGGAAAAAGAGAGAATCTCAAGCAGACTCTACACTGAGCTCAGAGCTGGGCTTGATCTCAGGATCCTGAGATCATGACCTGAGCCAAAATCAGGAGTCCATTGCTTAACTGACTGAGCCACCCAGGCGCTCCACATCCAGAGTTAATTTTAGTATACAGAGAATATTTCATCATAATTTTCTCATTGCATAAGTAGACCTATGAATCCCTGACACATAATAGTTGCTCATTAATTACACAGCAGTCATCATTATCACAAGTCTGTGCAACTTGTCACTGCAAAGACTACAACCATGTTATTTATGTTCATTTTACACTCAGTTTTCAATCCTACTGTGGTTATCGTGGGAAGATAGAAATGAATGGATTTTGAAATAAGGATGGATTGAGCAGGATAAGTGAGCTGTCTTGTTGGATAACAGATGAAGTGCTGTCTGAACTAGAAAAGCTCTCTGAACCCAGTTGTAGAAGCAAACAATGTAGACAGAGAAAAAAATTATGTGATTACTTATACAAAAATGTCAATATTCATAAAAATCATTGTAAGAGAGGAAGGAGGCATTAAGGGCAGGCAATCTGGATGATTTCTGTTTCTGTTATTATTAGTAGTAACTAGTAACTAGTTATTGTTGAATTGTTAATTAGCTAAATTCTTAATGTGTGTTATCTCACTTAATTATTGAGGGTGAAAACATTTGCTACCATCTGATATGTAAAGGTATTAAGGTTAAATTTGCCCAAGATAATACAGGATTCAAGCCCAAGAATGGTTTGAAGTGCTTGTTAGCCACCTGCATTATTTTTTTTTTTAAGATTTTATTTATTCACTTGCCAGGCAGAGATCACAAATAGTCAGAGAGGCAGGCAGAGAGAAAGAGGAGAAAGCAGGCTCCCCGCAGTGCAGAGAGCCCGATGCGGGGCTCAATCCCAGGACCCTGGGATCATGACCTGAGCCGAAGGCAGAGGCTTTAACCCACTGAGCCACCCAGGCGTCCCAACCACTGCATTATTTTTGAGCCCTAAATGAGTTCTGCAACAAGTGCCTGATCACCCATGTTTAAGGCATTGAATAGACATACAGACACTTTATAACATAACTTACACTAGGGCGCCTGGGAGGCTGAGTCATTTACACATCTGACTCTTGATTTTGGCTCAGGTCATGATCCTGGGATCAAGCCTCACGTTGGGCTCCATGCGCTAATGTGGAGTCTGCTTGAGATTCTCACCTTTTTTCCTATGTCCCCCCCTGCCCCATCTTGTGCTTTCTCTCTCTCCGTCTCTCTCACCCTCAAATAAATAAATCTTTTAAAAAACAATATAATTTACTCTTGCATAGAATTCGGTGTAAAGCAGTAGTGACTTTGACAGTGGCTATGAAGATGTGACAGGAGATGGGGGAACTTCAGTGACCACAACAGTGTCATTTCCAGGCAATCTCTATTAATAAAGCAATAGCCATCATCCTAACAATGATACTTTAGAAGAGGATAGTTGACCTTATACATTGTAGGAATGATATCATCTTTAGGAAACTTCCCAATGTGCACTGATCTCAAACATACCATTTAGAAAAAGTGTGCTTGATGTATAAACATAGCTTCTAAAAAGATTCCCTAGACATACCCATCTCGCTCTCGTATTTGATAAATGTTGTTGCCCATAGCCCTTTCTTTTGAGAATTTGGGAAGCATTAAGGATATGAACTGTGCTCAGGAAACTTTATTACCAAAATTACTAGAGGAATTTGGTTTCGATTCCTATTCTCTGATAATAATTAGCAGCAGGAACTGGAGAGCTGCCAAGCTCCACAAAGGCCTTCATGTTCTGGCCTGTTTATATGGATATTAATTTGCCCTATTTGTCAAGGAGGAGAAGAAGATTCAGAGAAAAAAATATATACATATGCATACAAAGCAGAATGCTTAGCCTAGGTCATGCTTAAATTCAGTATTAAATATCTGTTTAAAAATAGATGAATCAGTAGAACTGATAGAAAAGTCTTTTCTCCCTCTACTCGCAGTGTTCTCATCCCATGAAGTAGACTTTCTCTTCTGTTTTGAATTCCACCCTCCGTGTTTTCAGTTCAGCAAGTCTTCCTTTTGGTTCTCCCTTCTGAGACCGGGTGTAAGACATTGCTAACTTCCTCTGACCACCACCCCACCCTGCCCCACATCACAAATCAGGCATGTGTGAGATGGTACCGGTTACTGAATGTGCTGGAGTGATACCCGAGATTTAGAGGGGCGCCCACGGAGCGTCTTGGTGACTGTGATACTCTTACAGGGCTTTAAAGCCTTGAATCATACATTGTTATCCAGAAGCAGTCAGTTGAGTCAGAGAATGTTTAAATAACCACGGATTGTACAAAATGATCTTCAGCAGGGTTGTGTACCCAATCTACGCATTATCTGACATGTTCACCCACCCCGATGGAAAAACAGTGCCACAATTTGTAAGAGCCATCAGAATCTGTAGAGGTCCATCCCCTGTACTCTAAAGATTAAAAAGCCTTTCTTGCCCCAAATTTAGCTTCATCTATTTAGAGTTGGTAAATATTTAGAAAGCAGCATATACACATTTCTACACATTTTAATAAGGTACTGAATCTTTTTGACAAGGCCACTTTGTTTCCTTCATGTGCTAGGAAAATGTGAATGGAAAAACTATAGAATGTCATTTTTTATTTAACATCATTCTATTGCTCTGTTTTCAAGTGAAAAGCTAGATTAAAATACAAAACCAGCTGAAATGATCCAATTTAAGCAACTCTGCATTTTCTGACTTGTTTATTTATCTGAACGTGTTCAGCAGTATTTTAGATGGAAAATATTATTAGAAATAGAATATATGCTTTTAGGGAAATATATTGATCCACTGAATAGCGCGCACACACACACACACATACACACAATGGTAAATTGAATGCTCAGAACCGTAATTTACTTACAATTTGGAAAGGGTCAAAAATCAAGAAATAAACTTACACATAATTTTTTCTTTGCTTGCCACTTGTGGGGAACTAGATGTAGGAGAGCATATTGGATATTAAGAGACTTAAATGAAACCAAGTCACTCTAATTTAGCAATTGAAGAGCTGCACTGCTAGCAAACCAGTAACACATTCTTAAAAAAGCCACATTTCCAGACAGTATTCCTTGAGAAAAGAGTGTTTTTCCAAAACAAAGAAGATGTTCACAACACATTGTTTATATTCAAATGTTTCACAAACACCACATACCACATTCTCCCACTTAGAGATTCAAAAGTATATTCACATGCTAAAAGCTCCAAGATACTTTCCTTTCTGTTCCAGTTTTCCAATTAGGCTCCTTCTATCCTTCTTAGAATATCATCTGTAGCTTTTTATGAAACCAAAGTGTTCCATAGAAAACAACTTGGAAACTCCAAATTGGACTTTTTGGTATCTCTATCTCTACTAAGTAGAATTAGCTACATGTGCTTTAAATCTTGCACATTTTATGTAAAGATTTCATGCTACCTTGAGAATTCTTCAAAGGTTATGTTCATTTGTTTTTTTGTTTGTTTGTTTGTTTGTTTGTTTTTTACTTAAAATCTATCCTAAAATGGAAAGTATTTATTTACACAAAAGGAAAAAAAACACCCTGATTTATAATAGAGTTAAAAAGACCTTCTCACTGCTTAGAACTTCTGCTTAGGGATTGTGATTATTCATGAACATGTCTTAGGGTATATAGTTTAAATTAGATTCTGGTAGTTTCTTGGCCATGTCATTTAGTTTGATTTGTGTCTGAAGATTTAAAATCAACAAATTATTAGAAGTTTAAAAAAAAAAAAAAAGGACTCAATGTTCTTAGTACTCAGCTCTCTTTAAATACCATAGGCAGGTTTATGAGTTGACATTACCCATGGAAGTGAGGCTTTTCCAACTGATACCAGAAAGATTTTCTTTTCCTTTTCCTTTTTTTTTTTAAACAGAAAGGGAAATGCAGTATAAATGCAGATGATAAAGCTTGATTTTAAAAAGGATATTTAAATATTTGTGAAATAGTCTTTCAAAGGAAAAATACATAAATAATGGGCCTCAGTCATCGGCCTTAATCAAGGATGTTATAGATGTTAATCAGTGTATACTTAAAAGAAGCTGGCAAATCTGATATTCTTGATATTAATTTTCCAGAATGCTTTTTATTTTCATTGGTAATATTAAATAAGAGAACATCAAAACAACTGCCCCATAGTAGACTTACTTGGAAAAATAAACTTTCCTGGAATATTAGGAAAAGAGTGTTATTAAGAGGTTCCCACACTTTCGTATGAACATTTTTTTTCCTATAAATCTGAAATTAAGAATCTAATGCAATTCTTTTCCTGCTCTGAGTAAATATAAACTTCAAGCAGTCTTGGAAATGATTGTCTATATATATCATCATATGTATCTATATATAACTTCATTCATCTCTTTGGATATGGTCCGAGTTTATTATATTTTTTTGTTTGTGGAGCCTGATGTTTTGTTGCACGGTGGTTAAAATGAGTGGTCATTACTCATAAGGAAGGACAAAAGAGTGAAAGTCATCGTGCTGCTGTGGGAATGTTGCAGAATTTTTCCCCTACAAGTGAGATACCAGAAATGGTTCTGATTGCAGCATTTGAGAGGACTGAGCTGAAACCTGGCCAGAGGAAAGTCTGAATAGAGCTGAGAGGAAGAACAGGAAAATGTGGAGTGTCTAAATAAATAGGCTTTTCCAGCTTGAAAAGACCAAAGCTGAGAAGGGATTTCCACCAAAGGCTATAAAACCATGAAGTGCGTATAGATAAGGAGGACATGGCTTGTTGACAAGAATCACTGACATTTTAAGAAAATCATTTTTGACTTATTAAAACAAGTACTTATTTACAAAATGGCTAATACTCTTATTACATTTATAATCTTAAGAATTAGACTTGATGGAAACATATCTACAGAAAGAGTTTGGAAAAAAATGTGAATGGCACATCATGAGTAGATTGCTACAAAGTTGGGAACATTGGGGATACTTTTCTTATATTTTGTGTCAGAGCTTTATGGAGGGGTTTGCAATAGTGTTCTGATAAACAGATTCCCCCCCCCAAAAAAAAAAGTCCCTGGCAGTATTTGTTGATTTCCATGGTGTAAATATCCACCATGATTGATTTCAAGCTACCAGTAATTTAACAACTTCTCCAAACCCCTCAAATACACCACTTGTGTCATATTTACAAAGCCTACAAACAAAGCCGCTGTTAGAGAGACTTTTATGGTTAGACTATTAGTCTGAGCCAGCACCAAGGAAGAAGCCCCCAGGACACCCCCCCCCAGAAATTAGCATAATTTGATCAAAATGATCACTTAAAAATCTATATAAATTTTTCATTTGGTTCTCATTCATTTGCTCATCATGCCTTGTTACATCATCATGTGGCATGTGATGTGGGCTGAAGGGCAAGAAGACTTGGTTGGAGAGGAGATAGAGTGCAGGACCCCTAGGCTGCTGGTATATATCTTCTTGGGCAATATACAGCAGTGTGCCTGAGCAGGCAGGTGAGACATACACAGTATCTATAGGCAGGTCAAAGATGATGGTGCTGTGCATATGAGGACCATGTGGCCTCTAGAATGTCTTCTCTCAGATATAATTATTCTCAAGTTTCTTCTTTTCTTTAACTGCACCCAAGTGTGCCTGGTTCTCGCTAAATATTATGGCTATGTTGAAGGAAACTGTATAAAAAAATAATAGCAAGACAATGACTTGTAATTAACTGAGTTAACAGCTTCATGTAAGCAAAATGAACAATTTCCAGGGCTTTTATGTACTTCCACCAATGCATTGAAAGAATTACGATTATACATTTGTTCTAGGAAGTGACTGGAAGGTGTTAAATTGCTTAGCTCTATTACAAATGAAAAGACTTGCTTAGTAATTAACATCAAGCCATTCATTTCATAAAAGGGTATTAGTTAATGTCTTGTCATAAAATAGAAAAGATTACAAATGGAGAAGATGAAGAGCTAGCAGCTCTTTCAGGCTGAGAAATGTCTTTCACTCCCACCAAAACTATATTTATTCTTCTCAAGACGTTTTTAGCCATTCACTATGCCAGTCTCATGGCTGGTTTTGTGTAATAAGCAGGGGTTTGGCCTTTGATGATGTGAATGATGAATAGAGCTGGTACCAATTAGGAGGCTCAGTAACTGTTCTTCAACTAGGAAGAAACCATTCATTGAAGAAAAATTTGCTTTCGGCTCAAGAGTCTTACATTTATTCAGTTGGTCAACAAAAATTAAAGGGAGTGCAATGCTTATACAAACACTTACTGATTTCCCGGAAGCCAGGATTTCTTTTGGTTGAAATGTGAGAAAGACCTTAAGTATTTCTGATTTTACCTGATTCAGACAAATAAGTGAAATGTTATCTGGTTGTACATAGAAGGTATATTTGGAACTTCCTGACGACATTACTTAAGTCATTAGGAAGTAATGTAGGGCATCACTATTATTTATTCTTAATAAGTTTTCAAATATTTGGCTATAAAACCTTGGGGTTTCCTGGGTCGCCTGGGTGGCTCAGTTGGTTAAGCGGCTGCCTTCGGCTCAAGTCATGATCCCAGCGTCCTGGGATTGAGTCCCACATCAGGCTCCTTGCTCAGCAGGGAGCCTGCTTCTCCCTCTGCGTCTGCCTGCTACTCTGTCTGCCTGTGCTCGTGCTCTCTCTCTCTCCCTTTCTCTCTGACAAAAACAAAACAAAACAAAACAAAAAACACCTTGGGGTTTCCCAAGTTTGATTGCATATCACATTTTGAGAAAGAATTGGTAGCTTGGTTGTGAAGCTACTAGCTGCTAACCTCATTCATCTCCATTAATCCCACAGCTAGCCCAGCAGTTAGCCGGTAGCGCCTGCTCAGTAAATAATTGTAAAATAGAGCGTGTTCAGAAATATTAATAATACTGTATCTTCAACTTGACAGATTGAGCAATAATTTTGTCATTCAGATCTCTCCTGTAGACCAAGGTGATGAATATTCTGAAAATGTAAGACAGTATGCATAATTTTGGGACCTATTCACTGCTCATAATGCTTACGGTTATTGACAACATTTGATAGTGGTGGAAATATTTTCCTCAGAGTTGTCATAACCACATTATATCGTTTATTCTTGAAGTAACAAACACTGAAAGGGATTGCAATACATTAACCAGAGAGATACCTTTTACCTGAAGCTAAATATTTCTTTTCAAAGGTGACTGTCTGCCTGCTGAGATGAGGAACACTTTCAAAAACAGTTCCATTTAGGGGTGCCTGGGTGGCTCAGTCGGTTAAGCATCCTGGAGTCTTGGTTTGGGCTCTAGGTCATGTCAGGGTCCTGGGATCAAGCCCCACATGAGGCTCCACGTTCAGCAGGGAGTCTGCTTCTCCTTGCTCTGTTCCTGCACTCATGCTCTCTCTGTCTCTCAAATAAGTAAAATCTTAAAAAAAAACCCAAAACTGTTTCGCTTAGCTCAGTTGGGCTTGCTGTTGTGTGTATTTACCGTGGCTGCAGAGTGTTCCTGTTGCACTCCTTCAGTCATCAGGACTTTATTAATCTTTCCCATTTGCACAGGTCGTTTTTTGTTATACTCATATCCCTTGCGGGAAGCTGAGCGCTCTGGGGACGTGCGGCTTTGTTCCAGGTGCTGAGGCTACAGACTGGTGTTTCCAGGGGTCCTTCTGGCTTCCTCTGAATCATGGCCCTTCCGATGAGGAACCGCTGCTCGCTGCCCGATGCTCAACACACCAGCCTCTCTAGAAGCAGGGAGATTGACGTGTAGGGGTAGAAACAACACATTCCCTCGGGAACTGCTAAAAATCTCCTGGTAACAAAAGGTCTCCAATACCGGCGTAGATAACACCCGAATTGACCATCGTATGTCCCCACAGTGATCGAGCGGAGAGGAAAGAATGGCTCGTGCTTTTGGCCTACTTAGTTCTAGAGGAT
Source organism: Mellivora capensis (assembly GCA_004024625.1). Lineage (NCBI taxonomy): Eukaryota > Metazoa > Chordata > Mammalia > Carnivora > Mustelidae > Mellivora > Mellivora capensis. Next base: position 47,211 of record PISX010011195.1, read on the forward strand.
GCATCACTAGTGTCATTTTTTAAATGCTCCGATCACTAAATGTGTGTATGTGTAGATAAGCATGCGTGGGAGTATGTTTATTCAACTTCATTAACCAGGCCCAGCTGTGGCTGTCTGAGGACACAGACAGTGCCTGTCGGCGTGTCCCCCAGGTTCTTTTCTGTGCCCCTTGAAGTAGCAGCTTCCTGCAAAGACAGTGACACTTAATCTCTGTGTTTTTACAAAGAATTTGAAAGAACTATAATATTTTTTTAATCAACACACTGAATTTACCTGAGTACTGTGACCATAATGCTTTAAAATCTTACATTAAATGATGCCATCCCTGTGCATAGCCTGTGATCGAGCACACATCTCAAGTCATGACAAACACTTTTCCAATAATAGTATTTCTTTCCTTGTGAGTTTCTGACAGATTCCTTAAAGCCTTGAAGGCTTCCATTCTGGGGGTGTGAGAGGACATTTGGTGGCAATGATATTTGGGCATCTTGGAAGAATATTTGATAAAAAATAATCTGGATGTTGCTTTTAGGCATTTGACTAGTAAAAGATATTATGAATTGAATGAATTTCAAGATAAGAAACTGTGTTCTTGTGGTGCAGAGACTGTAAACTTTGCAAGAAAGAGTAGAGGGGTTTAGGGATTCAAATTTGGATGTGGTCATGAAAGAATGTGCCTCTGTGGGAGGGGGAGACACAAACTGCTCTAGGCAACAGGGACAAGTGTAGCTGTTTTAGTTGTGCAGGCAACAAGCTCAGTGGTGTGCGTGGAATTAAAAAGTTTGGATTTACCTAAGGAAAGAATTTGTTCAAAAGGATTATTGCCATAAAGGGAAGTGGGATATGGCAATAGGGAGACTGCTTCAACATGGGGTCTTCAAGTGTCCCAAGGGTTAAGCCAACAGGGGTTTTCTTTTGTAGAGACAAGTAAGTGAGGCTTGAAAGAATGAAGTTTGGGAATGTGAGAGATGGTGGAGGGTGGTTTATTCTGAGGTCCCACTTACTTTCCAGAATGGCTGTGGAGGAAGGTTGTCTACTGGCTCAGACTGAGAGTTGCCCAAAGTTCTGGGCCTTAGGGGAGGGAGAGAATCTAGCAAATAGTTACTTTGATTGATTAGCTAGTCATTTATGTGGCAAAGAATGGACATTTTGGAGGGTCTCGTCTTGCCACAGGTAGACAAGGGTACCCATGAGTTTTATCTAAGTTATATCTGGAAAAGTGTTTTGTTGGTTGGTTGGTTGGTTGGTTGGTTGGTTTTGGGGTTTTTTGTTTGTTTTTGCAGGGAGTCATTTCTCAGAACACAAAGGGTAGGAGGATTTTTAAATTTTTACTGTTTTCCAGGCTCACAGGGCTCAGATAAAATTCAGTATTGTCACTGGGAATGAGAAAAAATGCAGAAGAGCATTTGGTGTCAGTGCTCCAAGGACAAATGAGAGCGTCTGGAGAGATGGTCAGAGCATAGTGATGGGAAATCCCAAAACAGATGGCATGGTGAGGCCCAGACAGGCAGGCAGGCCTGCAGAACATCTGTGGAAGGAGTATGTATCTCTGGCAGCAGGGTCTCAGGCAGGGGACTGGAGATCAGAAGCAAAATTTAATTCCTCAGAGGTAAGGTGTTGAGAGTAAGATGGCACACCAAGTCTCGAAGCATGTGAAATGGCTCCTGGTTTCTGGAATGGGAGAGCATTTCCGCTTAGTGTAAACAAGACATCAACCCAGCTGAACCAAATCAGAGGTCGTTTGGAGGTTGTCGAAAATAACTTTTTTTTTTTTTTAACCAATGGATGAGGTTGATTCCAAGCTATGGAACTTAGTTTAACTCTTCTGGGATTGGAGGAAAAAAGAGAGCAGGCAGAACCTGGCACATAGTATCTTTAAAAAAGGGTTGTTGTTTTTTTTTTTTTCTTAAAGAAAAGCAATTTATTTTCAGCCTGAATAATGGCCCGCTGCATCATGAACCTCTGTCATTTCCATACTATATACTTAGGGATTTCTTTTTGTTTTATAGGTCAACATCCTGAGTCTCACAAGGGAAAAGCACAGTTAAATTTAGGAAAGAAAGAGAATATAAATAGCCGTATTAAAGAATTGTAAGGTTTGAAAAATTACATGTCGAAATTGAAAATGTAAAAGTTAGATACTTCTGGGCTTCTTTATTTTTAAATTTCTGTTTCTTCTCTGATGATAACATTAATGTTGAATGTTGACTTATTTTTATTCCAAATGTTGAGTATAGTTTCTACATGCAGAATGTGAGACTTTCATAAATGAATTGCGTGGGGTTTGCCATTTTCTTTCCTTAGGTTATCTTAAATTCATTTAAATATCCAAGAAATGTAGATAATATATAAATATAAATATTGTATGATAGCAAAAGCCTGTTTTATTTTATCAATTCATAAGAATATTTGTGAAAATTTTATGTATGGGAAGAAAACATATTTCCCTGACCCTATATAACACAATTCCCAAGGATGAATTCAAATATAGCAATTGCTTCAGAACCGCTCTCCACATCTGGTCTAGTAAGCCCCGGGTTATTTATTCAAATTCCAAATGTTTATTCAGGATCCTGAGAGGTACTTAACAAGATTTCTCTGCTGACTGCTGTCTCATATTGCTTAGTTGTAACTGTGCTGTAACACCTATTCCTGATATGCCTTATATTTTTATTATATATATAGCAAGTTAAAAAATATGTATGTATATATTTCTCCTTTCTATATCAGTGTAAGGTGTAAGATGTTTTAGAGAGTGGTGGTTGTACTTTGTACATCTTTGACAACCCTATAGTTCTTAATATGGTGTCTCATTCATGACCAGCATTCAATATATGTGGTGATTTAAATAAAAAAAGTAATTCTTCAAATGGAGTGTTATCCTTTAATCCTGTGCATTCCAATCAGTCTTTAAAATGACATAATGTGTGAAATTTTGAATTATGAAGACAATTAGAATGTGTCTAGGGATATGAATGGGATGCCAAAGAAACACTGACAGGATCTCTCCCTTAGCTCCTAATCCTAGCCCTGCCTCTGGACTCTGAGCCTGTGGGGGGTAGGAGTGTTGCAGGGACCTCCCTCCACCTCAGTCCCTACTTCCACCCACCAGGACACAATCCAAAGAGCTTCACTAGAATAGGTGACCTGTAGAGATATGGCTTCTGTCTGCTTCTCTAACACCACGTCCTGATTTCCTCCTACTTACACCTTATGCTTCAGTCATCCTTAACTGCAGGTAGGTTCGTGAATAAGCCTAGACTATCAAGTCCTTATGCCTTTGCACACCATTTCCTCTTCCTGCCAAGTCCCTCTCATCCCATTTTCCTGGGATGGAATACACTGGACATTTTCTCTGACATTCCAAGTGGAATTTGCCATTGTCACTCTTGCACTCTCACTATACCTTGTACTTACCTCCATTTTAATGTGTAATCCTTGATACTGCCTCTGCTCCGGCTCCCTCTACCCCACCTGCCCACCACTCTTTGAGTGCAGCAGATCCGCCTTATTCCTGTTTGCATTCCCAATGCTTTGCCTTGCTCTGCACCCTGCTGAGAGATTATCAGTGAGGGCCAACTAGATTAATTAATGGAAAATTTGCTTTTCAATATATTTTTTTCTTCTGTGAAATGACAGAGGTAGATTTTAAATAAATGAATGCACTTGAAAATTATTCCTCAACATTATCAGATCTATGCAGATTAAAAAAATCTTATGAATTTGATACTTTGGGCTGTTAGGTATGTAAAATCTTAAGATATCATTTTGATTCCACTAGCACTATGTTAATTCATCTACTTTACTCAATAATCCCATATTTTTTGAGCCACAGATTATAGTGCAAACAGTGTGGACATGGAATATCATGGTACCATTTATGAATCAAATAAGAGTTTTACATGTGTATATGACATATCAATATTATATATATATATGTGTGTGTATATATATATATATATTCTTTATCATCTATTTCAATGAGATCCTGTTCAGAGTATATTAGAGAATATAAAAATATATAGTAAATTAAAACATGGTATTTTGAATTTATTTATGAATCTTGTAAGTCAAAAATATATGAAGAAGGTAGATGGAAGCATTAGAAAAAAATAATGATTCTTTTTAGTGAATTCAGGAAAGTTGACAAGGAGTTAATTTTTACTCTATCTTGATGATGACTAAGAGTTTTCTAGGTGGAAGACACCATTTTATTCGGAAAATAGCACAAACAACATAAAAGTGGCCTGAACATGTTGGGTGTGTTTGGAACCCTGGAACTAAGGGCAGAGAAGTTGAGGTCTCAATGTAGATAAGGGAGGATAAATGTGAAAAGGCAGAGATAAATCAGTCATTTCAAAATCTTGCAGCAAAACCCAGTAATTATATGCAAGTAGTAGTTCCTGTTCCCTCAAAATAATTTTTTTTTTGGTAAGTGGATCACCTCTTCATTTTATTGATGCAAATTTCTAAAGAATTAATTGAGGTGCAGAAGGAAAAAAGAAAACTTGCTAAACAAGGAAGATGTTAAAATAATCAACATACCTAGAATGAATATAAATGTCTGCCTATTCTTCTCATAATTATTTTTCATAATTTGCATAAAATACCAAGTTTGAGAGTGCGTCCTTGAAGCAACTACAGCTATGTATGATACTTCAATATCTCCTCGATTTTTAGACCTATATTGTGTTTTTCAGAATTTATTGGCATCATGTATTCTGGCACGAAGTAAAATTTTGTACTGGTTTCTTTTAGAAGCAGGATTTATGATTTCCTTCATGTAAATGAATACTTCTTTTTCTCTCTCTCTCTCTCTCTTTTGTAAAGACCATAATTACATTGTCTTGCCTAGGTAATGAATGAATTTGAGCTAAAATGCAATCACATTGTTTGATCTTATTTCCCCCTCTTTGGCATTTCCAGCATTCAGACCTCATAATAATTTTAAAAATTAGGTTGGCATTGGAGCAACTGCACCACCACAAAACTTTAGTCCGAATTGGCAGAGGAATCAGGAGTTTGGATGGTATTTTGGTACTTGCTTTTGCAATTGAAGAGGAACTCTTCAAGTAAATAGACCATTCCAGTATTTGGGGTTTTAAGAACACTTAGTTTAAAATTCTTTCTCATTCTGAAATCAGCCATGTCTCTCCACGGCTGGAGACCCTGCCCTGGCATTGCAAACACGATCCATCCAGTTCGGAACTGCAGCCTTCAGATCTGAAAGAGTCATGCCCCATCCGCAGCTTGCAATGAGCCATTTCAATAATTAAGCTTCGGAGTCTCAATTCCCACAATATGAAATTCTTCCTTGCCAAGGTTTATTTACTTTTTGAAGATAAACACATTCCTTTTTCTTCCCATCCTGGTAATATAGATGCATGAAGAAAGGCCTACTTTCAATATACTTAGACCAGCTTCATCCTTTTCACACTGAAACCAAAGCTTCCACTGTTGAGTAGATTATCACAATACTCTTCTAGTTTTTCGGTCTTCTGCATTAGCACTTCTTCTACCCCATTCATTCTCTACGTCACAAGAGTTATCTTTCTTTTTTTTTTTTTTAAGATTTTATTTATTTATCTGACAGACAGAGATCACAAACAGGCAGAGGCAGGCAGAGAGAGAGAGAGGAGGAAGCAGGCTCCCCGTGGAACAGAGAGCCAGATGTGGGGCTCGATCCCAGGACCCTGGGATCATGACCCGAACTGAAGGCAGAGGCTTTAACCCACTGAGCCACCCAGGCGCCCCTGAAGAGTTATCTTTCTAAAAGGCAGTTTGGACCAAGTATCCTTCCTGCTCAAAAACTGGTAATGGATTTCAGGATAGAAATGAGAAACTTAGTAAGGTCAGGGCCATTTATAATCTGCCCCCACCTACCTGTCCAGGCTCCTCTCTTTCTAATCCTCACTCCCAGTCTATCCCCTTCCTTTCTTAGGAACTGTCTTCTGTACCCTAACATTCACTTTGCTCACTCACTCTTCTGTTCTCGTGTAACACATAGTTTTTTCCAGAAAAACTTGTTTGATCTTCTGAGCTGAGGGAAAACGTTCCAGTGTACTTACCATAATGCTGTGCTTGTCACATTACATTTTCTATTTATTCTCTGTTTTTATATATTAAGCAAGAACTATGAGGGTAGATGCTTTGTTCATTCCTTTTTCTTGTGTCTTTTTGCCACTTCAAAGACACATGGTAAATATTTATTAAATGGATGAGATGAGCAGTGTGAGAAGCACAAAGGTAGCTAAGACACCAACGTTCTTGTCATCAACCAGCTGACCTGTCTTGATCAAATTATCTTAACCCCTCTGAGCTTGTCCCCATTTCCTGGGCGACAAAACAGGGTGTCTGGATAACATATGCTCCGTATCCCATCTGGTTTCAAATTCTGTGATTCTACTTTATAATTAAACCAAGCATTCCTGAGTACCATGTTTTCCCACTATTATGTATATTATGTATATCCAATGCCACTGATGTGAGAGGAAGAAACTAATAATCTAGTTGGAGAAAGAAGGCCTGGATATAATAAAGAACAAGAAGAAAGGGCATCAATCTTCATAAAATGTGTAAGTCATTATAATTGCCAAGGAAAGGGAACTAAATAGTAGTAGTGTTGGTTGGTTTTTTTTTGAGAAATGTTCTTGGAAATAACTGAGGACGCTACATAAAGTTAGAAAGTACCTGAAAGTGAGAAGCTAGTATGAAAAACGCTATCAGTGTCACAGCTGAGAGGCCTTTATAAACAAGAGAGGAGCATTAAAGCTTCAGAAAATGGGGTCCTCTAGTTTCAGAGCAGTACCAGAGTGCTATTGGGTGACAAATATCTGCAAGTAGGCTTTCTAGGGGAACAGTTTGGGTCAGTTTACTTACACTGTAGCTATTGACATCAACTAAATTCTCCTCACACTGAAAGCTCCAAGTTTTGATATACCAACAGCTCTTTGCACAGCCGTCACACTATGAGTGATATGACATCTGTGCATTTTGGTTTTTCCTGTCTTCTGTGGGCAAACATAGTTTTTCCAGATCACCTAAATCCTGTGATAGCTTTAAAGATAAAATGTAACAAACAGGAAATGTTCTGACTGATATTCATAACTTGACTTATTTGTAAGAGTGATTTTTTTTTTTTTTTTTTTTGGAGTGTAAGGGATCAAGACAGGAAATCTGGAAAATATTTCTCATTGGCCTTGATTGTTAAATGAGATAAGATACATTGAGCATCTAAGAGAGAGAGAGACATATGCCAGCCACTCAGTTAATGTTATTTTCAACCCTTCTTGGTCTCTGCCTTCCTTGTTAAGAGGTTGGGCCTTTAAAATACATGTATCTTTTTTTTACAAAATTTTATTTATTTATTTGAGAGAAAGCATGAGAGGGGAAAGCACTATGTGGGGGAGGGGGAGCAACAGAGGGAGAAGGAGAAACATACTCCCGGTTGAGCAGAGTGACTAACACAGGGCTCGATCCCAAGACCCTGGGATCATGACCCGAGCCAAAAGCAGATGTTCAACCAACTGAGCCTCTCAGGTGCCCCAAAATATATGTATCTTCAGCTCTCAATTATTTGTGCTTATCCTTTCTTACCCAAGAAGATGTCTTACAGAATGCACAATATTTCAGCTCCCAGGAAATAAGATGTTTGAATCCATTTTTGAATACTTATGACTAGAAGATGATTCCCTAGAATGGAGAGAAAATTAAAATCTTATTCATCAAAGTTTCACTATTTCAAAGTCTTGACTGCCCTTGTTTCCCATTTCACTTTTCTAAATTGCTCTCACTTTGAGATCCTGCTCAATGGGCCACAATTCTCATTAAACTTTTCCTGAGTTTCTCTCTTGGAAGAAATAGATCTTTTTCTCCACACCCATTCCAGATTATCTCTCTGTACTACAGAGGTTTTTTTAAGGATGTCCATCAAATATTGGAGCTGGGAATATCAGATTTGGTGTTATTTTTATGCAGTTGTAAATTTAAAAGATAAGGAAATAATTCCAGAGAGATTAGTAAATGAGTCAGTCTTTTTTTAAAAAATATTTTATTTATTTATTTATTTGACACAGAGAGAGAGAGAGAGAGACCACAAGTAGGCAGAGAGGCAGGCAGAGAGAGGGGGGAAGCAGGCTCCCTGCTGAGCAGAGAGCCCAATGCGGGGCTTGATCCAGGACCCTGAGATCATGACCTGAGCCGAAGGCAGAGGCTTAAACCACTGAGCCACCCAGGTGCCCTGAGTCAGTCTTTTTTTATATACAATTTCTCAAGATTTTTGCTTACACTTACATTATATCTCTGCACATCAATATATCCCTTACTTTCAACAATCTATCTGACTTGAAAGGTTCGAAAATTCTTACTTATCCATCTGACTTTTATTTTCTGCAACTGTTCAAAATATAAACTCTGTTAAGTTCAGGAGCTTTTGGTTTCTTCTTATTTTTCTAGAATATACTTTTTTTTTCCCCACTTATTGGCACCATTTTTTTTTTAAAGATTTTATTTATTTATTTGACAGGCAGAGATTACAAGTAGGCAGAGAGGCAGGCAGAGAGAGAGAGGAGAAAGCAGGCTCCCTGCTGAGCAGAGATCCCGATTCGGGGCTCAATCCCAGGACCCTGGGATCATGACCTGAGCCGAAGGCAGAGGCTTTAACCCACTGAGCCACCCAGGCGCCCCATATTGGCACCATTTTTGAAACTTTGCTTGTTGGCCTTGGTCTTCCTGGTAGAAATGATTTCTATTTATTTACCCTGCCAACCCACCTATTGTTTAGGGCCCACAGATCTGCCTGAGAATGACTCTAGTGAAGCTTTCTGATTTACCCTAGCATGCAATCTTCTCTACATTTTTATGCATTTATTTCCTGTATCATAAATTCCCACATTACTATATATGTATAGATTTTCACATTGGTTACTGCATACAGTTATGCCATACTCTAACACCTGGATTAATATAATCACCTTCAGGTGGAGATTGATCCAGAGTGTGGCCTTGTGTGTGGTCGGTGATTGTTAAAAATATCTTCTTGGTAGCAGGGAGGATAATTTGCCATGTGCCACATTTTGTAAACTCTGACATTCACTTGAGAAGTTCCCTAGAATGTGTTGAAAGTCCTGTGCCTGGAGCCAATGTATCCTCTGGGTTTAAAAGAAATGTCATTTGTTGTAGCTTCCTAGAACAAATTGGAAAGACCGGGAAGGAGCGTATATGGTATCGTTAACTGGAGTAAGGGTGAAGGCAGATCTTTTTTTAGACAATACTGGTTTGTAAAGTCATGAAGGATAACTTCAGACAGTCCTTTGAGAGAATAGTAGGCTGAAAGGGTGAAATTAAATTGCATCATACATTCAGTGATGCTTATTAACCAGTTCATTGTGGTAACCCAGTGAAAAAGCAGAGAAAGTGGTTATTTGAAACCACTGTCCATTGGCTCACTTATCCAATGTGTTTATATAAATGAAATCTGACAAGATTCCCAGCAGGGCTGCTGTCATGGCGTTGATGCTTTTGATTAGATACCAAAGAAGGCCATCTTCAGAGGCTGTTATTTGGACTAATTCCCAGGGCTGATAGCTACCACAGTATCTTTAAAAAGAAATACTGTTACAAGGTATTCATATGCAAATGGGACAGTGATTTAATATTGCAAAGTTTGAGAGAATTGGGAAAATCAACAAAACCGTTCTTTGAAAATTTTGTTACTATCTAGTTGAAATGAAAGAGATAACAGTTTTGTGAGGTAGACCAAAAGCACGGGTGATGGGCCTAGCATGTCAATTTATTTTCTCAGGGGGGATAATGGAGCCTTTATAAAAGCCCCTATCTATTACATCACAAGACGAGATTTTTAAACCTTAATACCAGATTGCTAACATTATCACTGTAGTGACTGTAACATCTGGTAAATTGAAAAGAAAAGATAAGCTTTTTTTTTTTTTAATCTGAAAGTTAGTGCCACTTTAAAAGAAAATCTTTGATAACAGTAGGTATTAAACCACTTAAAGCAATCAATAAATCTAGTTGGAATAGTGAGGAAAATATAGCCTCGAGCTGAAATGTATTTGACGGTGTCGAGGTTAAATGCTATACATATAAGATTTGGAGAGAAAACATCTGAATAGACTAGTCTTACAAAAGAAAGCTCAAGCATAGTTACATGAGAAATTTTTGTCACAATTGAAATATGCTCAGATGTGGTTTTTCCAATAGGACAATCTCAAGCAATAGCATAGGATTTTTTTTTAATCTATAAGCTTGCTTTTATTTATTCATTCATTCAATCATTTATTTTTTTATTTTTTAGATTTTATTTTATTTATTTGACAGACAGATCACAACTAGGCAGAGAGGCAGGCAGAGAGAGAGAGGAGGGGAAGCAGGCTCCCTGCTGAGCAGAGAGCCTGATTCCGGGCTTGATCCCAGGACTGAGATCATGACCTGACCTGACAGCAGAGGCTTAACCCACTGAGCCACCCAGGCGCCACCATTCATTTATTTATTTATTAACTCTTCCTCAGGATCATGAGGCATTCTTAGAAGACTATAAGGCCAGATGGAGATAATGTAAATGTAGCAGTAGCACAGGGAGAGAAGAAATTTCTGCGCAGGATAGAATGCGTAGTATCTGAGAAAAATGAGAAAGGAGCCGTATTACTAAAGACAGAGCTACTCGGGAGGGGAATTGAGCTGTCATCTGACCTAAAAATATTCTGACCCAATTTCCTCATGCATGGACCTTTGTAATAGAAAACTAAAGGATTTTGAAAGGAATTATTTGCTATTTTAAGCTGTTTGCTACCGTATAAATATTTTTAATGTTCATTGCTCTATCAGTTGTGCTATATTTAGAGTGTTAGATGGTTCATTACATCCTTAAAAGAGGGTAAGGACTAAGGCATAAATAAAATGTACTTCTGAAAAAAAGATCAAATCATAATTTATTGCCTAGTGTAATTTTCCGACAGAGTGCCTACTACTCAAATAGCAATGAACCGGGAGAAAATGTCCACTTTTTAATTTAGAAAACCTCTGTTAAGAATAAAATCTCAGAGATGTTCTGTGTACAATGTACATGATTTTATCTGGAACATATCTCCATTCCTTTAAAGGGCCAGTACCACAGCAGCACATACCTTATTACTTAAAGGCATGGATTTATAACTATTTGGAGCTGATCTGCAGACTGTCACATGGGGTAATAACCTGTCATAATATAGAAAGCTTAGTTTCCTTGGGTTCCTTTTTCAAGGTTTTCTCGTGCATAGCAGATTGGACAGAATAGAGATTTTACTCCCATACAATCTAAGCTACTCCTGACCCAGGATTCTCAACCTTACTTTTGATTGACCTGTTAACTACATGGGTCAAGAAAAGACCCTGTGAGCCACTCATGCAAGTGGCTTCTATCTATGTGATATCTCTCTCACATACACATGAACACAGAGACATGCACATAAACCTGCTCCTTATGGGGCTCCTGGATGGCTCAGTCGGTTAAGCATCTGCCTTTGGCTCAGGTCATGATCTCAGGGTCCTGGGATGGAGCCCTGCATCCGGCTCCTTGCTCAATGGTAAGCCTGCTTCTCCCTCTGCCACTCCCCCTACTTGTGCTTGCTCTGACAGGTAAATAAATCAATTGAATTAAATAAACCTGCTCCCTGGATAGACAGAGAAAAGAAAAGGCTGGACAGAGTGCTCAGTCACAGAGGACTCTCAGCAGAGGCCAGAGAGGCAGTTCTAAGGGGCCCACTATGTCTCTGACTTCTTTCCTACCCTTCCTTCCTTTGCTGTCTAGAAGCCACATTCAGAGATCTCAGAGAATCCAGCTAAACTGACGATAAGCTTGAAACTCTCAAGTCTTTTTGGAATTTAAAAAAATAAAAAATATTCTCTTGAAGACTTTTCACCACATTCTTTGCCCATTCAGAAATTAGAAAATCTCAAAAAAAAAAAAAAAGAAAGAAAACAACAACAATATCAGGAAACCCCAAAATCAACTATATTAGTTGGATATCTGACTGTAAGTGCTTTTCTGAATTAGCTGTTCAATTCTGTAAATAAAGCCTGGTATATAACTTATAAAACTTAGAGGACAATGAGATTTGAAGACTTTTTTCCCTCCTAAATATCAAAGTGCTCTATGAAAATCTACTGAAGTAAAGAGATGAACTATAGGGGATTTCTTCTCTCTCATGAAAATCAGCATAGATTTAATCATTTCATTTTAGCTAAATGAGTAATAGGTATCAACAAATATTTCTTCAAGGATACAATCCACATGTATATGTTGAGCAAAGTGATTAATACCTAAGGTGTCTTTGGTGCTGTATATTGAGTTTGTGCATTTATTCTAACAGATGGAACATATAATTGTTCTAATACTTAGAGATCTTGGCCTTTAAACACAGCTGACTGGTTACATGTTATTGTTTATGAATGTAATAAAGCAGTCATTTATTTCTTGAGTGGTTAAATTGCAGACTTAGTAAATGGCTTTTCTTATCTGAAAGGAGAATTGGAGAAATAATGGTAGTACCTTACATTTGCACAGCATCTTCAGCATGCAAATTGTTTACAAGGATATTATCTTATCAGATACTCAGAATGTAATGAGACATAGATAGAGCAAATATTCTTTCCTGTATTTTCCAGCTGGTAAGACAGACGTTCAGAGATGTTATGATTTGATCAACATCACATAGTTAATAAGTGTCAGATTCAAGGCTTAAAATCTCATCTTCTGAATCTGAATTATTTTTTTCCATTTTTCTATGTTTGATTTATAAATTAAAGCCAGTTGAGCGACATAATATTTGCTTTAAGAAGTAAACAATGCCGGGACGCCTGGGTGGCTCAGTTGGTTAAGCGGCTGCCTTCGGCTCAGGTCATGATCCCAGTGTCCTGGGATTGAGTCCCACATCGGGCTCCTTGCTCAGCAGGGAGCCTGCTTCTCTCTCTGCCTCTGCCTGCCACTCTGTCTGCCTATGCTCGCTCTCTCTCTCTCTCTGACAAATAAATAAATTTAAAAAAAAATAAGTAAACAATGCCTGGTATATTTGTAACAAATAATACACTACTCTTAAAAACAAAATAATTTTAATGAATTGTTATAGAGCTATAATTGGAAGAAATAGCAATTTAGTAGGAATGAAATATTATTGTACTGGATAGATGGAGTGACAACATGAAAATTCATGAGGATGGCTATCTGAGAACTACTAACCTAGAAGAAAAATCAAATAATCTGTACCCCTAAAGTTACATTCATTTAAAGAGCATGTATCTATGATTGCTGTCGCATTTCTTAAAAAAATGCATTCTAATTGATGACAGCATTTATATATTACTGAGTTAGGTATAGTTCTAAACTACTACATAATGAGTTGCTGATACTTTAGGAATGAGAAAAATAATAAAGTACCAAACAAAAATATTTTGAAGAGTAATAAGCTAGCTGTTTCCATAGACTTTCGTGTGAAGTTTACTTCACTTTTCATGTGTACTTATTATGAATATTTCACTTCATGTGATACATTTTGTTTTCTTACCACAAGGCTTCTCTTGTACTAGTATTATTGAGCAGCAATAGTTGAATGTAGTTTAATTAAGTAGGACTTGTCACTCAGCCCAAACAACCCTGAATAAGATCTAGTCTACCTTTTTAAATTGATTGAAAGTCATTTTTATCCAATATACTAAAATTTTCACCAAGTTCTTGTTGGAATATATTGTATATGAAGTAAACCTGTGTTTGAGTTTAAAGTAATATTTTGAAGAATTCTTTTATCCAAAGGTATAACTGGACTATTTTATTCAGTAAGATTTAGGGCAAAAATTATATAATGGCCCATTTGATCTCAATTAATTTTCACATTTAGTATGGCCAACTATTGCTGATAACAAATATACATATACTTATTCCAATTAACTTATGTTCCTCTTTTTTGCCTAAAGCAAAATTCTGAAATGATTAGAAACATATTATTTAGTACCATTTCTGAATTGTAGATTAGAAGTTGTCAAACTATTGCCTATAGACCCAATCTGACCACACCATTTTTTTTTTAAGATTTTATTTATTTATTTGACAGAGATTACAAGTAGGCAAGAGAGGCAGGCAGGGAGAGAGAGGAGGAAGCAGGCTCTCCGCGGAGCAGAGAGCCCGATGTGGGGCTGGATCCCAGGACCCTGGGATCATGACCTGAGCCGAAAGCAGAGGCTTTAACCCACTGAGCCACCCAGGTGCCCCCACACCATTTTTTTAATTAATAAAGTTGTATTGGAACATAGCCACTCTCATTTACTTACATGTTATTTAAGGCTACTTTCATCCTACAAGACAGATTGAGTAGTTGCAAATAAGACTGTATATATGCCCCTGGAGAAAGATGGAAGAGTGCTATTTGACAGAAGTGAGCTGAAGCAATGTGGGCTCCATGATGGAGTAAGAATATGGGGCTTTGGGGAAAAGTCTATAAAAGCAGAGGGAGAATATGGTGGAAGAAAGATGACCGGAGATGGATTGTGGAAGTTCAGGCTAACAAGTCTGGACCTTAATAAATGAGCTGGTGGGAACCTTTGCGTAATTTCAAGATATGATTTTGGAAGGTGACCCTTTGGCAGGCTGCATGAAGAATCTAAGAGGGAAAGGCCAGAAGCAGGGACACAGATGGCCCCACCTGGATCTCACAGTGCTGGTTCCAATGAAAAGAACACTACTTGGTTGACTAAAATAATAATGGGAACGAAGATGTTGAAATCAGGAAGGTTTTGAGAAGGAAGATATTCTATTTGAATATTGATTAGCCAGAGTGAGGGAGGGAGAAAATGTGAGAAGTTAATAGCCAACTATGGAGACAGACGAGTTGTTTTCATTACTTGAACTGAGGATTTGTGGGGAGAAAATTGGAACTGTTGAGAGAAGATGGGATGTATAGACATTTGACAAGGATTTTGAGATGGAGGTAAATTAGGGATTTCACAGGTAAGAACTCATTTCATTTATATTTTGCTATTTAGCAAACTACCCCCAAACTATGGCATCAAATGCAAACAATTATTTATTTTGTTCGTGAAACAGCAAGTAAAGCAGAACTTGTGAGGGACAGCTTACTTCTGCTCCACACAGTGTCGCTTGGGACAGCTGGCCCTGAGGCTGAAAGCCTCCCCATCAATGTAATTCCCTCACTTGTCTGGTAAGTAGGTGTGGGCCATCATCTGGGAGCTCCATTGGGACTGTGGGCCAGTAGCTGTATTTCCTCCCCAAAGGTTGCTTGGGCTTCCTTATGGCATGGTGGCTGGGTTTCAAGAGCAAGAGTAGCAAGAGATGGGAAGTGAAACTGCTGATTTTGAAGGCCGGAACCCCAAAACTGGCATTGTATCTTTTCAACTGATTCTATCTAACACTCACAGAGCCCAGAGTCAGGGTGAGGAGATATTTAAGTCTCAGTTGAAAAAGAGTCCAATAATTTTGGTGCCATGTTTTTACAACATCACAAACTGGAGATCAAGCATCAAGGTCAAAGCTAATTTGAACAGGTTATTCTGCGGGGAAGACCTGAAGCAAGTGGAATGGGTGACTCTAGGGAAAATGGTGCAAGAAAAGAGCAGAAGGTCCAAAACAAAATATCATTTTATTTACATTCAATGAATTAGCAGGAAAACATGGTGGCAGTAAAAAATATAGAAACATTATTTGAAACAGAGTAGATGACAGGGCAGTGGTTGCAGAGTATTATTTGCTTCTTATCTAGATTTTTGTTTTATGTTCCAGCCATGTTCTCTAGGTCAAGATTCACAGCTATTTCATATCATTAATATTGCAAAATAGATGTGAACTTTTTGATCTGTCGTCTCTGAAATACTCAAAACGAATCTTACTACTCCCTCCTACCCTCCAAAGAGAGAGAGAGAAGAGACAAGAGGACTGGTTGCTTTAATAGCTCTTGCAAAACTTGCTCACCAAGGTGATGGCTGGTGACATGCTGCTCGGCTCTCTCTATCTTAGGGACAAAAGAGGTAGAAGACTCAGGTGTCCTGTGGAGTCTGATGTGCACACCTGCTCTGCTTTGATGAAGCCTATTGCTTACACTGTGTGAATAACAGACCCATAATTTTGTGATGGAAAGTAACCGAAGGCTCTCTGGCTATCTTGTTAGAAAGCCATGTATTTTAAATAATGACTTTCATGCAGCATTTAGCTGGGTCAGCTCTACCCATGGATCTTATAGCAACTACCAGGTGATCATCTTGGACATAATTTTATGAGCCTATAATTTCTCCTGAAATCTCTAGAGCCTAAGGTATCTTTTTAATAATCTTTGGATAATACTGATACTGTACAAGACTTTGGAAACAGCTCTAGAGTTCAGAGATAACTCAGGGATTATCTAATTGGTCTGCCTCCTACCTGCCTCTCCAAAGACCAAAATAACAGGAATACATTCTTGGATGTCAAAGTAATAATTTAACTCCATCCAGTATTCTCACTGATGTGCCATTTGTTTTATGAATTCACTCTAGATTTCTCAGCTCATGCTAGATTTTTTAAAACCATAAAATGACTCTAAATAATTAACTCACAAAAATGTCACTGTGTCCTCAAGAGAGATGAAAGGAGACAGAAAGAAAAGAGAGTATTCACAAGAAACTTACGTATTTGTAAAATGCCCTATATAACACTACAATGTCTATCTTTAAGATTATTATTTTATTTGGGAACATTTAATATTAAAAATATCTTGAAAAAATGTATTTCTGTTATCTTTGTTACATCACAGTAAAAATTTGTCCATAAAGAGATTTATTTATTGTTTTTATGGGCTCCTTAAATTATAATGCTATTATAAGAATAATCATAACAACTCTCAAAATGCCACTTACAACTTTAATACCAACAACAACAGTAATAATAATGGCTGACATGTTCACAGCACTTACTCTGTGCCCCAAGTGTTTCACATATATTAATTTACCCAATCTACCAACAACTATATGAGTACTTAGGTAAGTACTTAGTACTTACTTAGTATTTAGTAAGTAGTACTTACTTAAATTCATACTTAATGATGAATAGTAGGGTTTTTTTTTTGCCAACCTATTATTGCACCATTCTCAATTAGCTCATACCTTCTCCCATTTTTTCTTATTTGATTATGTCATAGAACTGCTTTAGGTCCAGTCATCTCACAATGTTACTCTAATTTGCTACTAAATCCCCTGTACTTCATTCCAAATTAATAACCATGCTCACCAAGGTCGTATTATTCTTTGATTATTTCTAGTATGATTTTTTTTCCCCTTCATGCTCAACTATATTTGAAATAAGTACCCATTCTCTACTTGGCATTATTCCTTCTCAAATTTTAAAATTCATCCCCAGTGTAATTATTCAAAGTGTAAATTTTAATTTGTTTCTAATTGTGTATCTCATGACTTTAGCAGAAAATGAAAAGTGATTCCCCACCAATGGTCTCACATTTCCTTAAGCACTGGAACAGAGGAGACCCCATCCTCTTTTCTGTGCATTCTGTGTGACCATCCAAATACCAGGAAAAATCTTCGAGATTTTAGCAGCCATGTGTTGAAAGACTCCATTACCTTTGTGTGTGTGTTTAAACATTTTATTTATTTGAGAGAAAGAGAGAGAGCATGAGCAGGGTAGTGGTGGAGGGAGAGGTAGAGGGAGGAGGAGAAGTAGACTCCCAACTGACCAGGGAGCCCGATGTGGGGCTCAATCCTAGGACTCTGGGATCATGACCAGAGCTGAAGGCAGATGCTTAACTGACTGAGCCACCCAGATGCCCCTGTGGGTTTGTTTATTTGTTTGATTTTTTGATCCTTTATGATTATGAAAAATGTTAGCAAGTTTTTTAATTTGTTTGTTAAAAGTTGCTATAGAACAGGGCGGCTCAGTCATTTAAGACTTTGGCTCAGGTCATGATCCTGGGGTCCCTGGATAGATCTGCATTCGGTCTCTCTGCCCGGCGGTGAGTCTGCTTCTCCCTTTCCTTCTTCTTCTTCCTCTGCTCATGCTGTCTCTCTTTCTCAATCAAATAAACAAATAAAATCTTTTAAAAAAAAAAGGATCCTGGGATCAAGCTGGTTGCTTAGATGGTTAAGGGTCTGTCTTTGCCTCAAGTCATGATCTCAGGATCCTGGGATCTAGCCCTGAGTCAGGGCTCAGCATGGAGTCTCCCTCTCCCTCTGCCCCTCCCCCCACTCTTGCTATCTCTCTCTCTCACACACAAATAAATAAATAAAATCTTTTTAAAAATGCTATAGTACAGTCAAACCTCAAAATGCAGAAAATCAAAGCTCATTTTTGTCCTTCTGTGGTAGTTTTCTCAATGCAACCATTTACGAAAATTTCACTCAAACTGAGGAAAGCCTGTATCTGTGATTACATAACAATTAACAATAGTCAGTTGGCTTATTTTTTGTTCCATTAAGATAGGAAATGTATTCCATTGAATCTTAATTGAGCACACACCAGTGATCATAGAGATATACATACTCAGAAGCCCTTTCAATATAAGTTAATAATGATAATTTGCATTTGTCATTTTAATTTCCTTTTTTTAAAGATTTTATTTATTTATTTGACAGAGATCACAAGTAGCAGAGAGGGAGGCAGAGAGAGAGAGAGAGAGGAAAGCAGGCTCCCCGCTGAGCAGAGAGCCAGATGCTGGACTCGATCCCAGGACCCTGAGACCGTGACCAGAGCCGAAGACAGCAGCTTAACCCACTAAGCCACCAAGGCACCACTGTCATTTTAATTTCTCAATATCCTCTATTTTTAAAAATTTTCTTTTTATAAACATATAATGTATTTTTATTCCCAGGGGTACAAGTCTGTGAATCGCCAGGTGTACACACTTAACAGCACTCACCATAGCACATACCCTCCCCAGTGTCCATTACCCCACCCCCTTCTGTGACCCCCCTCCCCGCAGCAACCCTCAGTTTGTTTGTGAGATTAAGAGTCAGTTACGGTTTGTCTCCCTCCTGATCCCAATTGTTTCTTTTATTCTTTTCCTACCACCCAAACCCCCCATGTTGCAACTCCACTTCCTCATATCAGGGACATCATATGATAGTTGTCTTTCTCTGATTGACTTATGTCACTAAGCACGATACCTTCTAGTCCATCCATGTCGTTGCAAATGACAAGATTTCATTTCTTTTGATGGCTGCATAGTATTCCATTGTGTATATATACATTTTTTATCCATTCATCTCTTGATTGACATCTAGGTTCTTTCCATAGTTTGGCTATTGTAGACATTGCTGCTATAAACATTCAGGTGCACGTGCCCCTTCGGATCACTACGTTTGTATCTTTAGGGTAAATACCCAGTAGTGCAATTGCTAGGTCATAGGGTAGTTCTATTTTCAACTTTTTGAGGAACCTCCATGCTGTTTTCCAGAGCGGTTGCACCAGCTTGCATTCCCACCAACAG
>PISX010011196.1:0-66541 GCA_004024625.1 Mellivora capensis
TGTGTGTGTGTGTGTATACACACACACATAACAGTGAACAAATCATTATTCTACAGTTTGATAAATGTTCATGAAGTGAAAACACTGATATAACCAGCAGCCAGACTAAGAAACACACACAAAAAGCATAATTTTGAATGTTTAGGTTGTTTCCAATTTCCCAGCACATAAAACTTTATTTACAATTCTGATTTTATTTCCTTTGGAAAGATTCCTAGAAATTTAGTTACTAGTTAAATAACAGGAGAATTTTTAAAGTTCTCTCAATATATTGGCAAATGCCTGTTGGGAAAGATTGAATCATTTCATAGATCCAATAAAGGAGCTCATGGAGGAGCATCTGTGCTTGTAGAGTACTATTGCTTTGCTAGTATTTTCCAATTTGATGGGTTAAAAAAAAAAAAAAACTTCATCATTGTTTCAATTTTTACTACTTAAAGAATTGTACTCTTTGGCATCTCTTTCCTTGCAATTCTCTCTCCTTCATTTATATTTATTTTCATTTATTTTTTCCACTGAAGTTTTGCTGATTTTTTAAATTAATTGAAAAACAGTTTGTATATTAAGGATATTAATGATATAAGTAGTCTTCTAGTTCTGACTATTGTTTTTCACTTTCTAGATGGTTTAAATTTAGTTTTAATTTTCAAATATATACATGTAATTCATTTAAGGATAAGTAATTCTAGAAAGCTTGATCATTCTATTATCTATTATCTAGCTGTCTATCATCTATCTATCATCTTCTCAGTCTATATTTCAATGTCCCACCACAAAATTTTCCTTCTAAGAGGCACTAACATTTTCTTTAGTGCTTTCTTTTGGCATTCATATTTGTGTTTCTAAATAGCATATTTCTATTTCTATTTCTTTCTTTCTTTTTTTAAATGTCGGTTATTACCTTTTGACTTCCTCTCATGAAAAATTAAGATTTCTCTTTCTTTCACTGCCTCACTACCACACACTATCCACAAACACCTTACCCATCCACCCAATACTAATACAATAATACTATTTTTTAGGTGTCTACATCATCATGGCTATGCAATCATGTAGCATCACAGATACACCATGTACAAATGATGGGTACAACTTTTTGTTTCCCCTGGAGTTAAAATTTCTTGTTTTCTAAATTGTTGTATCTAGTTCTTCCCCCAAGCACTCTAAATTGTGTTTCTTCCTAACATGTTAAAAATAATGATAGATATTCTATACATTTAATCGACCAGGAGATGTTTCTTTCTCCCAAGGCCTCTGAGCAGCTGCAGTCTGTACATGCCATTCCCTGGGCCTGCTGTTCAGATGACATCTTAACATGTCTTTCTGCTATCTTCCTTCATATACTTGAACTCTGGTTTGCTGGATTTTGTGATTCATTCCTTCTTTGTTTAGTCCCTTGTTTTGATTGAAAACTGCCTTAAAATGTTGCCTATCTGAGATTATTTTCATCCTTCTCTCACACTTTACTGATAGTGTTGCTATATGAAGGTTTTTCAACTCAATGATGAGATTGCACCCTCATTTTCTGGACTCAGCTCGCAGAATTCTGGCTACCAGGTTGTACCCTCCAGGCAAATCAGATAATTCTTTTCCATGAAATCTTGACCAGTCTAAAAAAAAAAAAAGCTAAAGATAATGCCATCCTGGGCTCCCTAATGAAATAAAAGAAAATTCCCAGATAATAGTCCCACAACCAGCAAATTGCAGTAGAATTTTCCCCATGATTTTGAAAGCACTGTTCCTTTTTCGTCTAGCTGTGGGGGTTACTGTTGAGGGTCTCTTTTCATTCCAAATTTATCCTTTGAATATAATCTGAATTTTTGTTTTTCTTTCTGGAAGTTTTCAGGATTTTTCTCTCAGTCTTTAGTGCTTCTGAAATTTCATGATATTGTACCTTGATATGTTTCCATGTTAGCCATTTGTAATGAGCATTCAATGTACCCTTTCAAAATGGACACTCTTGTCCTTCAGTTAAGGAAATTTTCTTGAAATGTTTTTTATTTATCCTTCTGTGTTCTTTCTTTTTACTTTTTTTCTTTAATACCTACTATTTAGATATCAAGCTTTCTGGACTAATACATTGATTTTCTTACATTTTACTTCTTTTTTTTAAGATTTTTTTATTTATTTTTTTGACAGAGAGAGCTATCACAAGTAGGCAGAGGGGCAGGCAGAGAGAGAGGGGGAAGCAGGCTCCCTGCTGAGCAGAGAGCCCGATGTAAGGCTCAATCCCAGGACCCTGAGATCATGACCTGAGCCGAAGGCAGAGGCTTAACCACTGAGCCATGCAGGTGCCCCTCTTACATTTTACTTCTTGAGTTCCATCTTTTTATCTTTCTTTTCTATGTTCTGCAAGATTTTCTCATGTATAACCTTCTTCCTTTAAAAAAATGCTATTATATTTATATAGTTTTTTTGTTTCTGGAGTGGTCCCCCTTTATTTATTTATTTTTTTAATATTAGTTTATTTGTCCAGCACTCAGTCCTAAGTATTTTTTTTAAGATTTTATTTATTTGTTTGACAGAGAGAGAGATGGCGAGAGAGGGAACACAAGCAGGGGGAGTGGGAGAGGGAGAAGCCAGCTCCCCGCTGAGCAGGGAGCCCACTAAGGGGCTTCATCCCAGGACCCTGGGATCTTGACCTGAGCCTAAGGCAGATGCCCCATGGAGTGGTCCCCTTTTAAAAGTAGAATTTTAAAATACAATCCCATTGGTGTATCATGGATGCCACATGTCTTTTATTCCTCTGAGAATGTTATAAATTTTTTAAGTTTCTATGTCCTTGCATTATCTGTTGTTTTTGCATAGGTTTTTTTCTTTTTATATTTCATGTTATACTTTTCTTGACATGTCTAGTTTTTACTGGTTTTATGTTAATGTAAGAGGAAGTGCCAAAGCACTGACAACAATCCTTCTGTGCCTTGAGCTATCACCTGTAGGCTTCACTACAGGCTACGGTTCTGGGAGGTTTTTGTAGCTGTTGATGTTGTTTCAATGGGGAAACCATGATGTATTTTAGGTTTCTTTGGGACTGTTCAATATGCCACAGAAAATAATCTTCTACTCTTCTGCCTGGAAGGTATAAATCTGGCTGCCAAAACTCTGTGGACTGACTCCAACAATGGGCAAGGGAGTGGTTTCTTAGCGTTCAATCTGTATACTTTGCTTAATCTGCTTCTTCATAATAATCTTGCCTACTACTGTATCTGGTGTCCTGCAATCTAAAAAACATGTTTTGCTCTCTTCAGAGAGTATGCCTCTGGTTTTCTGCCAGGTAGAAAAGGAGAAATTCTCCCCAGCTGCTTTTTATAGTGACATTAATTAGGGTTGGGGATAACTTCTTTCTAAACAGAACCTCACACCATCCCTCTATTTTTAGCTCCAAACTCACTTTCCCTTCCTGAGGTACCTGGTACCAATACCTGAATTTTGGGGGAGTCTGCAGCGCAAATCAAGTTGCTTCTCAGCTTTCCTGACTGCTGACAGAATTCTCTCTCCATTTGCTAAATCAGTTATCAACAATCCTTTTGCTCCATACTTTTGAGTTACATATCTGTGATCTTCACTTCTCTTCTCCCTTTTCTTATGAGTTCACTTTTTTTTCCCTTTAGCATCTTTGTCATTTTGGTGGATATTGGAAAGAAATAGAGGAAATTTTTCAGTTCACTCTCAACAACTTAATTTGGCTTTGAATATAGAAATATTTCACTTTTATAAAGTGGCATTTATTAACCTTTTCCTTGGCAATATTTTATCTGTTTTTATGTTTAGAAGTCTTTCTATATTCTAAAATTAAATATGTTTGCTCATGTTTTCTCCTATATTTTATGATTTCACTTATATTCAATTTCTAAATTCACTAGGATTTATTTGTATGTATATGTTCTTTAAATAACCAATTGTCCCTTGCCATTTGTTGAATAATTTCTTATTTTGCCATTGTTTCATTAATCTGTGTTTATGACCATTCAATTCTTATAATATCTAGGACTGCTTTTTGTATTTTATGGATGTGTTGGTTTACTATCATGGCTGTTCCATAAAACCACCATCATAGAGAAATCTGAGGGCTATCTTTAAAAAGAAAAAAAGAAAAGAAAAAAGAAAACTTTGTGATTATTCTTCATGGGAAATAAGTAAGATAATTGTGTGCCAAGTGTGTTTAATTCTGTTTTTAGAATACAAAAGTAACTTTTTACTTTATAATCTAGCTAATAATTTTAAGTGTAATTTTTAAATTTAAACTCAATAATTTGCAGATATTTTATCCAGTGGAAGAATACAGAGTTCAAAACAATCAAAAGAAACCTTGTTGCTGGGGCGCTGGGGTGGCTCAGTGGGTTAAAGCCTCTTCGTGCGGCTCAGGTCATGATTCCAGGGTCCTGGGATCGAGCCCCGCATCGGGCTCTCTGCTCCTCGAAGAGCCTGCTTCCTCCTCTCTTTCCCTGCCTGCCTCTCTTGCCTACTTGTGATCTCTGTCTGTCAAATAAATAAATAAAATCTTTAAAAAAAAAAAAAGAAACCTTGTTGCTTAATTATCTTAAAATTTATTTAACTTGCATTGTTACGTTTTCATCTAGTTAATTCTGGTTCACTGCTTTTAATTCCACTGGCACTTTTTGTCCAATTTCTTTCTGTATTAATCTTGAGTCAAATATTTTTCTGTCTCATGGCAGAAGATACCTGTGGTCCTGACATTCACATTAAAAACTGTGGTGGGAGTTTAGGTAAAGAACAAGTCAGATTGTGTTATGGACTAAATAGTGTGTCCCCTATCCCCCTTCCCCCCATTTATATATCGAAGTTCTAAACCCCTATGTGACTGCATTTGGAGATACGATCTTTAAAGAGGCAATTGAGGTTAAATGAAGTCATAAGGCCAGGACCCTAATCCAATAGAACCAGTAGCCTTATAAAAAGATGAGACCCAAAGATGAATGCACACTGGGAAGAAGAAGGCCATGTGGAGACAGAATGAAAAGGCATCTGTCTGCAAACTAAGGAAAGAGGCCTCAGGAGAAACCATCCCTGCCAGGGACCTTTCTCTTGGACTCTAGCCTCCAGCACTACGAGAAATAGATCTGTTATTTAAATAACCTAATGTGTGGTAACTTATTATGACAGCCTCAGCTGACTCATACAGGTAGATAGCTGTAAAAGATCTTTATGTGTGTGCCTTCAAGTTCATTGGGCATAGTTAGGAAAACTGATATCATTGTATTGGCTTTCCTTAAATAATTCTTATTGCAGGCTATGAAACTAATTTCATGACCGACTAATGGATAATTTGAATTTTAAAATGCAGATTTGTCCTGCTGCATGACCATCAGTTCACAGGACGGGCAGGAGGGAGAGCATACGCACTTGTGTGATCATGAGCTATGCTTCCAGAAGAGCAGAGTGCTTAGCTCGGTCACTCACATAGATGGGAGAGGCCACTTAGATGGATTTCCTGTTGCTTAAGACAAGAATGCTACTTCATCACCATGCCAAAATTTTTGCGTTTGGTCATACGTTTATTTTTTATTTATTTGTTTAATTATTTATTTTAAAGATTCTTTTATAAGATTTTATTTATTTGAGAAACAGATATTGAGAGAGAGCATGAACTGGGGAGAGAGGCAGGTAGAGAGGGACAAGCAGACGCCCTGCTGAGAACAGAGCTGGACCCGGGACTCCGGGAGGGGGCTCAACCCCAGGACCCTGAGATCATGACCTGAGCTGAAGTCAGACACTTAACCAACTGAGCCATCCAGGTGCCCCTGATCAACCTTTAAATAAAGCAAGTCACTCAGTTGTTCTCTATCCCAGTTTATTGAAAGATAAAATGGAAATACCTCCCAGCTTAATATCAGACATTATTTGGGCTAAGATAAGTTACAAGTGAAAAATAGCTGAAGAGTAAATTTAGAAATAATTGCCAGACCATGATATTTAATGGCTTATAATTTATTTCCCTTTTGTATTTTCCCTTGCCAAAATATGTACAAGGAAGAAATCACAGCAATAAAAATAAATGATTATAAAATTAAAAAAATGTATGAGTCGGTAAATTTGAGGAATTTTTAACAATAAAGTATTCCATTCTTTGATCTTAACTTTTTTTTTTTTAATCAAAGGAAGATCAATTGGATGTATCATGTTATTTAAAAAAAATTGAACATCATTTGGTTATGGTCCATAAGCTGATTACATCAAATTTAATTGCATTTTGTTTTCAGTATGAGGGCTTACTGTTTTGATTTTTGTCTATTTATAAAATAATATAAACAGTATATGAATTGAGAGACTATAGTAATTTTTTTAGGTTTCTAAAATTACTAAAATTCCACCTCACAGAGATAAACATTGCTATCATCAGTTTTTGTTCCAAGATAAAATAGAAAAAATATGAAGGAAAGACAAATGGGAATGGAGCCAGAGAGAGGGCAGGCACCATCAATTCTGAGCCTTGGTTTCCAATACACAACCATTTAGATCTTTAGTAAAGCTCCTAACAGATGCCCTACAAGCTCTACATGGATTTGGGGGGACAGTAGTGAATGGACTGTGTTTCTCACAGGAGCTGGGACAGCAGGTAAAGGATACAGGGATGAGGACAGCTAGTCATAGTGCAGCCAGTGCCTGGGCTACAAGACTATGTCCTCCCCACATATTGCAAATATTGTCCTCCACTCTCCTTGGCTAGTCATCTCCATGTATATTTTAAGATAAATCAGTTGATTTTTTATTTTCCCTCAACGTGACCCCATTGCCCCTTGAGCCTCTTTCTCTGGAGGCCTCAAGGTGCATTCTAGACCAGTCACTTCTTCCCTTGGGGCTTGTGCTTCTTCAACACTGAAATGAAGAGTTTGGAAAAGAGTCTTTAAAATCTCTGTCCCTAGAAACCTCTGCTGTCTCTGTGTAAGATCTCTAAATATATGTTTCATTCCTTGAGAGTAGACTTATTTAATTTCTTCATAGTTTCCATAATGCCTAATATTTCAGCTCAGTTCCATACACATTTATTACATTATTAAGTGCCTACCATGATGTTGGCACAGTATGTCAGCTGAATGATAGCCACTAAATAAATAACAAGTCTAATTCTTCTGATAAAGTAATAACTTTAACAAAAGTCTACATGTTGTAGCTGGTTCTACTAAGTTTCTGTTTGTATATTTGTTCATTTTTGTTTGCATGACAAAAATGCTACAAATTAAAGTGCTCCCAGGGACAGAATAGATAATACCATAAATAACACTTATGAATTATTAGTTTATTAGAACATAGCTGACTTGGTTACTCTAACACTTGAATAATCTCAGTGAGAAACAAACCTTTGCAAAACCATTTCTATACATATTTAACATGTTTTTCAGCAAAATCAGTATCGTTGCTTAAAATAACATAATGTCATAACATAATGACCAATGAAAGCTGAATACACCTGTGCTTGGGGCCCATAAAAAGAGAAAACTTAACTAAAAGTTAAGCGTGTGTTAAACCTTGACTATATTTTTCAGAATTAATGCAAATGCAAACTTCATATGGAGCCAAATCTCCAGGTGTGACTCTGCCAAGAAAAATAGATCTTTGAAGGGTAAAAGCAGGTGGGAAACAAGTGTCTTTCTAAAAATCATTCAATCATAACCTACTTAATGAAAGTACTAGTGAAATTCAATTGCTCAAAACCAGCATATCCTCTTATACCAAGGATATGGCCTATTCTAACACATGAGGTTTTATTTCTGACATCCCCATAATAATCCAACTCACCTTATTCACCTATGTTTTAGTCATCTAACAAGTGTTTATGTGTAAATGCTTTGTCATAAGTGCTAAGCCAGAGTGGCTTCAAAGAAGAGTTTATTTTTCACTAGAATCTTGGAATCTATACTAGCAGTTCACCAGTGAAGACATTAAGAGGAGCTCATTCTAGCCAGAAATTGGGGTCAGCGCCGATGGACTCTTCACATGACAAGGCCATTCATAATGAGGCCTTGCTTCTTTGCCTATGTTGAGCCATCTCTTCCTGTCCTCTATTTAGTCCAATATCCAATATCCAGTCATGCTCAACTCTTAGTTCTTTACTTCCATCAATTGCACATACACTTACTCTGATATTTGCTTGAAAAACACATTCAGCTTTTAAAAATAAATTCAACCATTATTTCTTTGTTGAATCTTATCTGCCCACATCCCCAATATAAAACCTCTCCTTCTTTTGTGTCCCCCAAGTCCTTCATGTCATCCATTTGTTTATGTGTGAGTCTCCCCTTCTAGTCCCTTTAGTGCAGAGCCTTACTTTTTAATAATCATGGAACCCTGAAGCATAAAACAGTGCCTGAGACAGTGGAAAATCAACAGATACATATTTAACAAGTAGAATCATTTATTTATGGAAAAACTATATCATGTTTGAAGGAGCCCATTCTTTCCAAAAATTTGGAAGATTTTTAAATGATTAAAATTAAAACATGCTGTTAAAACACTTATGTAAAATTAGACTTCTCCTAAAGGATTTTAGTCATCAGTAATTGGATCCTATGTCCTCCTTAACATATAGCTTACATTTTTCTTAAGTAAAATTTTAAAAAGAATTTAAAAAGGAATGGTGTGCTGAAACTGAGAGTGGAGAGCCAGTGTCTATTCCTTATTCTATATTTAATCTAATATTAAAGACAGTAAGTATTTATTAAAGTGAATAAAAATTAAGTAATTTTTACTGCCTTGAAATTTTGAAATGACTAAAAGACTTCAAGCATAGGTTATGTGATGCCAGATACCTGTATTATATCATACCATATTTTGTGCCCAGGGTAATTTGACTTTAAATCCAGGTCATTATCTATGTTATGTTATTTCACTCTGACAGATCTTTAAAGAATAATTGCTTTTTATAAATAAGTTTAAAAATTAAAAATGATGTACTTACTGTAAAATAAGATTTAAGTAATGTTCAATAAAGCATAAAGAAAAAAGTCAATTTTTTTTCTGAAATATCCCTTCAGATATATCAGAAATAATCACTATTAATGGGTTAATGAACATTCTTCATAATCTATTATGATAATAATATAATAATCATAATCATAATCATAGTCTGTATTCTCTCATGCATTTATACACACACACACAAGTATACAAATATACACACACATACACACACACACATGCAATCAGTTGAAGAAATAGTGAAAAAGAAGATGATATTTAAAATAGTAACTCAAAAGATATACCTTTAGGGTTACTATTTTATATACAATTTTCTTTCTGACTACATTGTTTCATATTTCCAATGCAATGTAAGTTTCCTTGTTTTATCCCTGTCTTTAGCAGTAATAGGTCTATCATTTTCAAATTATTTAAAATGCTAGCTTGGGGATTGAGATATATATATTATAATGTCGAGGAAGGAATAGCCTTTAATACTTTCCCTGTATCTATAGATTTGATAAGTGGTTTTCCTCAATAGAACTAATAATATGGTGAATCAGGCCGAAGGATTTTCCTAACATTGAACCATACTTGCAATCTTGAAGTAAATACAACTCTTTTTTTAATGTGTTATTGGATTCTGTTTGCTACTTTTATCTTAAAATTTTTACATTGCTATTCATAAGATCAATCTATAGTTCATTTTGTGTACTTTTAACACAGTTTTAATAACAAATAAAAAATTATTCATTTAAATGGAAAATTGTTTGATATGTGAAAATAAATGAGAGAATGGCCAATGATAAAGATATTTAATACTGGCAAAGATAACAGTGAAATTGAGAATATTTTTCTGAGATTCCTTCAAAATAAGAAATTCATCTTTCAAAAATAATAAGTAACTTTTTTCAAAAAGATTGGATCCTCAAAAAATTAAAAATAAATAAAATAAATTTCAAAAAAATTGGACCCTTACCTGTAATTCTTTCCATGGATTTTTTAATCAGCTTTTTGCATATGACATGTTTTATATTCATAATCTACTAAATTAAGTTGTATCACAGGCTAGTTAATGTAAAAAAAAAATGCTAAACCCACTAAGGATATAAGTACATTCACAGGCCACAGAATTAGCAAAGCAACCAAAACACTTAAGCACTTTATGATTCTCCTTGTTACTCCTGAAACTCAACATAAAAGTTGAGTTCTCATTTTACTTGGCTCTAATATTAACATTATCATTGTACTGAATTCCATTGTGTGTTGCAAAGCTGAACCTCAAGATGTAGGATTATATGGCCATAAATTAGAATTATTTGACATGTGTCAATAAAGTAACATTGCCAAGCACTAAAACGTGTTGGCTTTGTGTCAAGTCTGAGGTCAGGATTTGTAAGAATGACATAGTCCTTTTTCTTGCCTGCTTATTGCTATGGCCCTCAGGCTGTAGTTACCAGATGTCTGGCACTTTGCATTTAAAGGTCTCACAGTTTTAGCAGATAAAGCCTCAATTTTTCTTTCTTTAACTTGAAGTTTTACTGTTTCCATTAAATACACTTCTTTTTATTAATCTTATTTTTTCTATAATCTATCACCAACAATGAAAAATAAGAAAATTATAATTTATCGTGCATTTGAATTACCCTTTTGACTAAGAACCAAAGAATAAATACATTTAATTTTTCCCTTATGTTGCTTAAGTTGTGTTGTGTAAATCATAGATACTGTTTGAAATTTAATCTCCCCATGCATTATAAGTAATTTGATGGCAGTTTCTTATCTTCTTCTTCATCTCTGAATCTCCAGTCCTCTATATATTTAAGCAGTGTGCAATAAATATGTTGAAGGAATAAATAAATGGATGAGTCTGGAACTAACATCACTTGAAACAGTGACCTTCTAAGACTACTTCCATATTGTGATTCAAAAACAAAACAATACCAAAAACAAAAAAAAAAGAAAAGAAAAGAAGAAACCAACAACAACAAAACTGGGCTGAATTAGTTTTTTAAAAGATTGTTGGCTAAATCCCTATAGGGGAATTTATAGTTGGATCTACTGTCATAGCTAAAAAGAATTGAATCTCATAGGATCTAAAATGTCCTCTTAGGGATGATAGCAACTTTATCATTAAGTTCCCTTTATTAAATTTTAAACTTTATTGTGGTAATTATGACCAACCATCTGGGTTTTATCTGAGTAACTTGAAGACCATAAGGGGTCTGTTGCATCTACAATAATCTTCATTTCAGGGTAAAAAAAAAGCCTTTCATAAAATATAGGAAGAGATTGTAAACACTATCTAGTGAACAGTTGAATCCCAGACTAGTGCTATAAAAATAGAGTCAGGGAGCGCCTGGGTGATGCAGTTGGTTGAGCATCCAACTCTTGGTTTTGTCTCAGGTCATCATCTCAGGGTCATGAGTTTGAGCCCTGTATTGGGCTCCACACTGAGCATGGAACCTACTTAAGATTCTCTCTCTCTCCCTCCCCCTCTATGTTTCCCCCCAATCTCTCTCACTCTCTCCAAAATAAGTAAATAAATCTTTAAAGAAAAGAGAGAGAGAGTCAAAAAAATAGAGGCCATGAAAGCACCAAGACTGATTTCAGGTCAGCCCCAACAGATACACCAATGAACTGGGGCATTGAGTCCCATGAGAAATCAAGAAATGTATTATTTAAGGGGATATCAGAAGGACTGAGACATCAAGTTGAAGAGGCTCCCACTAGCCAAAGATGGAAGAGTTCGAACAACCATAGCAATGCACTGAAACACATGTTTAAAATCCATAATTTACCACACATGTAGACACATCCACATCCATTATTGCCTTATTGCCTTCATAGGTCACCTTTAGAGGATATTGAGTAAAAACACCTCAGTATTTTTAGAACTGATAATAAGGGGAAACAAAGATTTATCCTGCCTTTCCTAAATGAACTATATCTCAAAGTAACCCCATAAGTGGATTAAAAGAAGTTTCTAAATATAAACCATCCCAACTAATATATGAAAAAGGAATGGTAGAATAAGACTATTATTTTGCCATTACTTGTGAACTAATAAATCTAAGAAATAATTACTAAATGCAGTTAACATCACAAATACTGAGATAACCAGACATTCATGCCTGCTGTTGGAAACATACAGCACCACCTAGGAAGCTGTCCTGCCAAAAAATTAATTCTCAATCTGATTGAGGCATTAGAGGACCTTCCAATCTACATGAAATAGGGGAGGCAAGGGAATATGCTACATGACATTCTGAAGATTCAGAAAACAGCATGCAGATGGTGATATACTCTAAAACAGGGCTTCTCAAAATGTGGTCTCCAAAGTGAAAGGTTTGGGAATTGTTACAAGTCCATAATGAGATAAAGAGCTTGTGCCAGAGTGTAAATCAATTACATCATTAAGCACTCTCTTCAGTTCAGCCCAAGGAAGCTGTGTGTCATTGTCATTCTGAGTCAATCTTCTTGTCTCATTCAGACCAGCACTATTGCAAAAATGACCTGGTGTCTTTTTAAATTTATATAAAACATAGGAAATAAAACTCACAGATTAAAAGAGATCTAAAAGAAATATCAACTAATTATAATGTTAAGTGTATTTTTACACTGATTTTAGCAAATTATAATAAAAATGTATAAGAAAATTTGAGCACTGGCCAATAATATTAATGAATAGAGGCATTGTGGCTATAGTTAATATTTGGAGACATATTTTGGAATATTATGGATAAAATGATATGATTTTTCTTCAAAATAATATGGATGGATGCGTGGAGTGGGTAAGATGTGTCAAAGTATCAGGATCAGACATGTTAAGTTGGATGGTAGATGTATGTACTTTCTTCATGTTATTTTCTCTACTTTTGTATAAGTTTAAATTTTCCAAAATAAAAGATTAAGACCTATAAAGAAGAAAGCCTGAATTCCATCTCTGTAAAAATAAATAAATAATAAAGATAGAATTTGTAGAAAGTGAGAACTAGAATTAGGACCAAAATAACACTGAGTAATTTTTAAATAGGCAACAATAGATTATAAACATTTGCATGCTGAATGCATACCCAGTTTTCTTTGTCAAAAAATCTATTTTTCTAACATTGAAACTTAACCATTGTATAAGGACATATATGGAATGTTCCTATGACCCACTATTATGAATTGAATTGGGCCCCTCAAAAACATAAGTAAAATCCCTACTCTGGGACTTCTGATATGACCTTATTTGGAAAGAGTTTTGAAGATGTAATCAAGTGAAGATGAAGTCATTCAGGTGGCCCCTAATCCAATATGGCTGTTGTCATTACAAGGAGAGGGAAATTTGGATACAGGGAATAACAGGTAGAATACTAAATGAAGATGGAGGCTGAGATTGGAGTGACACATCTATTAACCAGGAACACCAAGGACTATTGGCAATCACCATGAACCAGGAGAGAGTCATGGAACAGATTCTCCCACAGAGCCCTCAGAATAAACCAATCCTGTTGACAACTTGCTATCAGACTCCCGTTCTCTGGAACCGTGAGACAATAATCTTTGATTGTTTTAAGCCACTCAGGTTTGAGTACTTTGTACTTAGCAGGACAAAGTACTTACAGTACTTAGCAGCCCTAAGGAACTAATAGGGCCAGTAAGCCTGATAAGAATGGTGGCTACATATCTGTGTCAGTATGTTTGAGGGAAGGGAGGCAGGGAGAGGGTGGTTCCCTATGTTTTTACAAAGGCCTTTTTATCAAAGATAATGTCATCATTTAACAGTTGAGTGAGTTGTTGACTTTTTTATTTTCAGATTCGCAGCTCTGTGTTCTCTTTTTAATCACAAAGCTTAAGAATAAACAGCTACAGCACTTATAAAGCAGGAAGGAAAAAGCATCCAAAACTTTTACAAAGCAAGTAGGCATTTTTTCCTGCAAAATAAACCATGACTATCCAAAACACACCAAAACAACTGGTTATTATAAATGAAAATCTGATTTCTTGGTGAACATTTTGAAAATGTGGTCTGCTAATTATATGGGTATCATCTGGGCCAATGTTTTCTAGTCCTGTGCTCCAATAGGCACTTCTAGATGGCCAACTTTTGAAAAACATTATAATGAAATTCGATTTGTTTGTGCACACAGTTCCATGGAACAGGAGACGGTTTTAAAACTACATTCCTGGGACACCTGGGTGGCTCAGTTGGTTAAGTGGCTGCCTTTGGCTTAGGTCATGATCCCATGTCCTGGGATCGAGTCCCACATCGGGCTCCTTGCTCCGCGGGGAGCCTTCTTCTCCCCCGCCTCTGCCTGCCACTTTGTCTGCCTGTGCTCGCTCTCTTGCCCCTCTCTCTCTCTCTCTCTCTGACAAATTAAAAAAAAAAATCTTTAAAACTAGATTCCTTACTACAATTGGGAGGACAAAAGAAGAAAAGGAAGAGAAAGTGGAGTGTGGTGCAGGAAAGAAAAAAAAGACCAAAGGAAAAAACTTACAATGTGTAACAAACACATGACCCCTTTTCTCTGTTTGGCTTCATGTACAGTTAATACTGGTTTGCTTTGTGATTAATAGATTTCATGTCTTACGTCTGCAGTATATTCTCTGGAGTGACTAGTGAGTGACTTCTGTGATATAGAAAGGACCTGAGTAAAACAGATCATTTACAAAATGGTAGTACAAGCAAAACAAAATCAGTCCTAAGAAAATGAGGACTCAGGTTTTCCTAGAAGAGGATCCCGGGGAATGAAACTCAACCCAAAAGAAGTTTATCTGCCTTTCACAGTCATAACTTTTGCTGGCAGTTCTTAACTCCTGGCACCATTCAAAGTTTCGTCAGTGGTGAGACAACTCATTGTTATCTTTTCAACACCTTTTCCGAGTGCAGTGTATGGTACTTTCCTGCTGCCTTCTAGCAGCTGCTGTCATGCTCCACAGGAAGTCTTCCAAGTTCTTCAGAGCTGCACCAGGGAAATAAACCCAGGAATGGAAAAACATTGTCACCCCCCTAGGTGCTCCTTAATCTCTTTAATATCAGAGACCTGATGTTCAATCCAACAGTATTCTGAAGTAGCCTAAGGATAGAGTATCCACCATCACTCATTGCAAAGAAGTTTGGGAATGAGAGGTGAGTATATTTAAGAAAACATGTGAAAAAGCATGTTGATTTAGATGATGTTATTTCTTAAGAAAATATGAAATATTTCAGCTCAAACAATTTCCAAAATTTCCAGCTCAGGGACAAAATTTGACCCAACAATATGATACATGTTTCTGACTCCAGTTTCATGTTTTTCCAAGTCAACATTAAAGAAGAGATCAGATGGTATGAGAAAGAATGGAATTGAGTGAGCAAAAAACATAAAGTAGACTGGCAAGAAAGAAATCAAGGGAGGATACACAGAGAGAAGTAGAGAACAAAAGAGAAAAGTACCAGTTGAGTAAGTTCTGAGGTTAAACATTAGTTATTTATTTGGGCTACCTAGAGTTATCCAATCTTTGGAAATGCTAATTAGCTTATTAGTCATTGCTCACAACTTGTACTTCTTAAACTTAAACCTGAGGTTCTCAGTTTTGCGTATAGATTGTAACCACATGGAAGTTCCAAAAAAAAAAAAAAAATACAATGTCTGTATCCTTTTTTTTTTTTTTTTCCCAATCTGGGTACAACCTGTAATTGTGCTTTTTTAAAGTTCCTCAGATAAATGTAATGTGTGGCCAAAGTTGAAGTCACTTCCATGAAGCTCCTGTGACCGACCAAACCAGAGCACCCTCCTCCTCCAAAATAAGGAGTGAATCAACACTCCCAGAACTGTGGGATCTCCCCATATTTTAGACCAGTGGCTCTCAAAACAAGGGATCTATCAAAAGCTCTATGGAAAGAGCTTTTTATAAGTATCCCTTACTTTTTATAAGTATCAATTTCTAAGCCCCATATTAGTGATTCTAAGTCAGTAGGTTTTGAGGTTTTTCCTGAGCATTTGTGTTTTGAAAAACCTACATGGATAGCTTTGAAGCAAAACAAGTACATAAAATCACCGACTTAGATGTTTAAACTTTAATTCAGACTTTGAGAGTTGGGAAAGTATCCAAAAACAGAGATGACCTTTACCAAACATAGAAGTTGCTCATGCGGCCCTAACAATGTAACATAACTCAAGCAACAGAGATTTTTATTGTCTCACATTTCTGGAGGCTGGAAGTCCAAGATCAAGGTGTCGGCCTGATTGGTCTCTACAGAGGGTGGTGAGGGATGATCAATCCATGCTTCTCCCCTAGTTCTGGTGGTTTGTTGCCAATTTTGGTGTTCCTTGCTTATAGATCTCTGCCTTCACGTTCTTATGGTGTTCTCCCTGTGTTCATGTCTGTGTCCAAATTTCCTCTTTCTGTAAGGATACCAATTATATTAGATTCGGGCCCATCTCAATGATCTCATTCTATTTAATCACTTCTATAAAGATTCTGTCTCCACATAAAGTCACATTCTGTGATACCGGTGGTTAGGACTTCAACATGAATTTTGGGAGGGCACAATTCAGCTGGTAATATCAGATGTCTCCATTTTTTTTCTCCAAAATTACTTTGGCATTAGTAATATCTATATTGTCAATTCTCAAGGAATTAGAACTCAATAAAATATAAGTAGTTAATTGCCCTGAACCTAACCTAACTCTTGTTTGTAACCTTAAAAACTTTAGAAATTGGATTCTGTAGCTCATCTATCGATCATCTAATCAGATAAAACTGTATGGAAGACATTTTACAATTGCCTGTTTGCAAAACATCAACAAAGACTTTATCATGTGCTAGACTTGAAGAATGCATTGGCTTTGAGACATCTTTAAATTAAAATGGTGGTGAGAAAACAGTTGTATCTTATGCTAAAACTATGACACTTTTCCCTAACAAGAATGTTTCTACCGTCCATGAGTTGTTTTCCAGGCTTGAGATAAATTTTGTAGGGAAAGCTATACTCCCAGAGATAACAGATATTCTTCTGGTTCTTCATTTATCAAGCTCATTTTGGCTCATATTCATTCTAGCCTCTTCCCATTTTCTTCCTAAAAGTTGAGCATCAGGTCTTTGGCTATATATGGTTATCTGAGATGGTGAGATTTAACCTGAAGTCAGCAAACCTTTAATTAAATTGATCCTTTAAAACAAAATATAGAACATTCTTTTTTCCACTGTACAATTTCTAAATAGAATTTTTATTTTTTTGTAAAGAAACAAAAGAAAACCAAACCTGAGAATTTTTTCAAATGGTCTATCTAGCATGAAATATGAGTAAGTTTTTTTTCAAAACCGTTCAATGTACTGATGTTTTGTGATTTTTCAAAGGAAAAATTGGAAAATAAATCACCTTAGCAAAGACAAGGATCTAGTTCTTACCATTTCTGAATGCAGACAAATCAATTAAGTCTCAGAATTCAACACACGAAGAAACACTGAAAGTGTTTCTGTTTTATTTTGCATCTGGGAAAGAAGAGCTAGGGAGAAATAATGGGCAAAATTAAGATAAGAACTAGTTTCATGGCAGTTTCACCAAGAACTGTCATCATCTGCTCATGTAAAAAAGGATGTCAGAGGAGTGCCTGGGTGGCTCAGTGGGTTAAGCCTCTGCCTTCAGCTCAGGTCATGATCCCAGGGTCCTGGGATCGAGCCCCATATTGGGCTCTCTGCTGAGCAGGGAGCCTGCTCCCCCCGCCCACCTGCCTCTCTGCCTGCCTCTCTGCC
Source organism: Mellivora capensis (assembly GCA_004024625.1). Taxonomy (NCBI): domain Eukaryota; kingdom Metazoa; phylum Chordata; class Mammalia; order Carnivora; family Mustelidae; genus Mellivora; species Mellivora capensis. Next base: position 17,644 of record PISX010011196.1, read on the forward strand.
TACTTGTGATCTCTGTCTGTCAAATAAATAAATAAAATCTTTTTTTTTTTTTTTTTTAAAAAAAGGGTGTCAGAGCAAGAGACCTTAAAAAAGAAGAAATAAACAAACTGGAGCCAAAACATGAAGCTGTGGATTTGGGTTTGTTCTGGGTTTTCACAGTTTCTCTTTGGGACTTCGCTTGAAGGTGAAACCCTGTCTTAAGCATTCTGCCTCCCTGAAGGGATTCCATATTTTATAAGATAGGGAACAAGGAGTGTGTGTACGTGTGTGTGCATATGTGTGTGTGTGTGATTTTTGGATTGTGTGAATGTTGCCTTTTCTCTGATATACAAAAGCTGCATAGTTTATATGCACATACTTTCCACCTAGAGAGAAATGAACCCAGAATGGAGGGAATATTTTGGCTGAGAGCCTCAGCTGGGATGTGGAAGGCAAACAGCATAAGGTGAGTTGAAGGTTAAGCTGCGTTGTATTGATGTAGTAATGTTGTCTTTAGAACAAATTAGCTCACTGGGACTTGGTGACACAGTGGTGTATTAAACCCTTCTTTACTAAAAGAACATGTGCAGATTGTTTCTAGCTTGAAAAAGGCCAGTGAAAAATGACACAACGATCAAGCTTGAAAAATGTTTACTTTGCAGAAAATCATTTAAAAATGGAATCTCAATTTTGTTGGCAGCTCGGTTTTTTAAAAGGGCTATTTATTCTAGACTGCTGCAGCATATGGTTTATTACAGTTTATATGGTATATTGGAACTCATGAGCTCGAGCACCTTAGGGAATGTTTGTTTTTATTTTTTTAAAGGTGGTTGGACTGAAATTCAGTATGAATCATATAAGAGAGATTTAGAAGCACGTGAAGATAAATGTTTCCCATGTGACACCAAACAGCACATTTGGAAGGTGAGCCTATATAAATAAATACTAGAAAAGACCATAGTTTTAACAGATATCAATAAGGAATAGGATTGTGTCTTCCCTTAGTTTGAGAAGGAAATACAGTTTTTTATACCAAAAAGAATACTATCGTCTCATGAGGAATTTACATGATGGAATTTCACACTAATGGAAGCTCCATTAGTGTGAAACTAGTCTTAATGTTCATTCTTTCACATTGATTCACTGACTCATTTGTTTGTTACTGAGTATCTGCTTATTATAGTATCTGCTATTCTGCTTGGCTCAACAGGTATAAATCTTAGTAAGACACACCTCTGACATTGAAGAAACTGGATAGTAGCCGTTTTTCCTTTAAAAATATTACATTAAAATTATTTTAAATACATTTGCTATATAGTCACAAAATTAATGTACAATTATATTGTTAGTCATTAAACACTAGTAAATCATTTGTTTCTAGATACCTCCCTAACTCATTATATCAGTGGCCAGAACAGTATCTAACACTTAGTAGTGGGTACTAAATAACATTTTTTTTGAATGAATGGATGGGTGGGTGAATAAATAACTACAAAACATGTATGTTTTGCAATTGGAAGTTATTCATTATTTATTACTGATACACTTAAAATTATAAAAATAACTCTTTTTAAAATGTTTGACAGAATAAATTTATTGATATTATTAGACTATATCTAAGACAATATTTAGAAAAAGATTTAGAATTAAATATTTAGACAAATATTTAGAAAAAAAACGTATCTCCTGCCTTTCTATGCCTTCTTTTCAATATCCCTACTTCTTTTTAAAATAATATCAGGGGAAGAAAAGAAAAAACCACAGTCTTTTAACTAGCTTCCAAGAATAGCATTAACATAATTAGCATAGTGTATGTCTTTAAACAAATAAAATTCAAATGAAAGCCTGTTATAGGTTCTTTTCTAATTGTGTTTGAGAATACTACAGAGAGTGAAGCCTTTTACTATAACTTATTGTTTCTCATATTTTTAAAAAAATTAAAATTATAAGGGCACGTGGATGTCACAGTCGGTTAAGTGTCCTATTCGTTTTCTGCTCAGGTCATGATCTCAGGGTCATGAGATCAAGCCTTGAGTGGGACGCCATCCTCAACGGGGAGTCTGCTTGAGGCTCTCTCTCCCTCTCCTTCTACCTCTCCCTCTGATCTCTCTCTCTCCTAAATAAACAAATCTTTACAAAAAATTAAAATTAATAAAGTTGGACCTCTTATTCTTGACATCTGATAAATAACTTATTAAAGGAGACTGTCTTCTCTAACAAGCAGTATTATTCCTTATTTGATGGTACATCATTGTTGTAAGAAGCTTTTCACATGAAAGAATTCAAATTTTACAACTCCATTAGTGAGGAGAAGCTAGGTTGATTCCTAAAGTGTATTTTGCTGATTTCATCACATACTTCCCAATAAATGCACTTTCCCCAGAAGCTTGAGTATAATCTAATAATTTAACATATAGTATCTCACTTGATACATTTCTAATTTTTTTATTTGTATTTGTTGACATGGCAATTTGTGTTTTTCCCCAAGTTTGGTCATTAAGGAAATGATCTACTTTTTCATTATAATTACATATGAGAAACTGATTTATTGTGACTTTTATGTCTAAAGACTGATTTGAGTTTAATCATTTCAGAGAAGCATTTCTCTAATTAGTTGGGTAATTTATATTGTTCTAATAAACTATAACCATATTTTTGGTTGTTTTCACTGGTCTTGATTTTAATAACTATTGCATGTACTGTTTCTTATAGTACATGTCCCATTTCTTCATTAGTAAAAAGGAGAGGATGACAGTTATCATTTCACAATGTTAGAGAAACAAACACATCCATTCATGCTTGGTACAGTGTCTGGCACAAAGTAAATAATGCTATTATTATTATAAATAAAAATTGTCCAATATGCTTCAGATTTACAGATGTCACTAAGATAGAGAAAATAAAGTAAAGGGGATTTTTCGATATTGTATTTACACTGCATGAGCACCTGTGTTGGTACATTAAATATATTTATTTACTCTTAACCTCAACCCTTTGAGGTAACTATATGAGCCTGGATAGGATGGATGTAGCATCCAGCTCACCCAGTATCCCAGTGGTTAATTGTAATTCATGTTTCTTTCTCATTCACCTCACAGTTGACCATGGATTCCCCCCAGGAAACACTACTCCACTCACACAGCCTGAGAGCCAAGCTGTGTCTATAGAGTGGTTCTATCCCCTTCTAAGGCTTCAGAGTCCCCAAATTGGGTATCTGTTTCCAGGGATCAGATAGAGAAGAGAATGCCAGATCAAAGAAAAAATCAAACTTAGGGTCAAGATTAAAACAATAATTGTGTGATGTTATAACCTTGCTCTTTCTTAAACTATACTGCTTATTCCTCTCTGCTGTTCCTACCATTTCAAATTAAGCATTTGTTTATTGAATTATACATTCAACAAATTACTCCCTCTTGGTTCACACAATATCTTAGCTGAATGAATTAAATATTGAATTTACTAATGTAAGAAGTCACTGCTTACCTATAGATATTATCCAGAAAAATATCTCTATCAGAATCAAATCAGAATCTCTACTGGCAACTTCCTCCATATTAGTTTTACTCTATGGTTCTATAAATTAAGTGTCATAATATTATTTAATTGTGCTAGGATTTATTTGTTATTTGAAATTAGGATAACGTTATTTCCAATGAAAGTGAAAATACAACAAAATATTGGGTTATTCTCTATTTTGTGCTTTTCTAACAAAGCATTAAAAAAGCTAGTCTTCATTTAGATTTAAACTTTAAAAACAAATTGTTTCTTGGGGGGGAGATGAACCATGAGAGACTGTGGACTCTGAAAAACAATCTGAGGGTTTTGAGGGGGCGGGGGGTGGGAGGTTGGGGGAGCCAGGTGGTGGGTATTGTGGAGGGCATGCATTGCATGGAGCACTGGGTGTGGTGTAAAACTATGAACTCTGTTACACTGAAAAGAAATTAAAAAAAAAAAAACTGTAAAAAAAAAAAAAAAAAAAAAACAAAAAACAAAACAAATTGTTTCTGATCAGATGTCTCTTCTGATACCTAGGAAAGATTTAAATGACAAGATTTCTGATTCTTAATAAGAACTATGGTATCCAGAAAACTTCTTCCTTAAAAAGAATGAAACACTTGATACAGTAGGTTATTACATACAAAGTACAGAAGAGAAACTGAACCGCAGGTGAAAAATTGAGGTTATAGATTTACAAATTATTTATAAAACCAGGAAATTGGGCTCTGTTAGCCTACAGGTATGTTTAGAATAAGAAGAATGACCAGAGGGGTGCCTGGGTGTCTCAGTCAGTTAAGCATCTGCCTTTAGCTCATGATCTCAGGTCCTGGGATCAAGCCCTGCATCAGGCCTTCTGCTCAGCAGGAAGTCTGCTTCTACCTCTCCCTCTCTGGGTGCTCTCTCCCTCTCTCTCAAATAAATAAATAAAATCTTAAAAAAAAAAAAAAAGAACTGGAACCCCAGAGAACATCAGTGTTTATTGTGCCAGTAAATATCTTCTGAATTAACCCTACTTTAAATGAATGCCAACATTTTAAGAATATTTGGAGCCCCTTGTTCTAGGGCTTAATACCCTAAAACTTCTATTTAAAAAAAAAAAAAAAAACTTACCTGGATTCTAATTCTGCTGCATTTTTCAATTATCAAAGCAAAGTTGTGAGATCTCCAAAATTTCCTTCTTGCTAACTCATTGAGAGTAGCTAATTTTTCACTGCAGGTGGATTGATTTTTACATTACTAATAGCCTATTTTTTTATTTTATTTTTTTAAAGATTTTATTTATTTATTTGACCGACAGAGATCACAAGTAGGCAGAGAGGCAGGCAGAGAGAGAGAGGAGGAAGCAAGCTCCCTGCGGGGCAGAGAGACCGACGTGGGGCTTGATCCCAAGACCCAGGATCATGACCTGAGCCAAAGGCAGAGGCTTTAACACACTGAGCCATCCAGGCACCCCACTAATAGCCTATTTTAAAACTGTTGGTATTTCATTGGTTTTGAATTGTTCTAAATGGTCTGTGAAACAAAAGCAACACTTAGACTGCTTGCATACCCTCATAGGACAAAACTGGATATGAAGTATGAATGACCTTGCAATAGATACTTTGGACCAGTTCTGCTTTGGAGAATGCATTCCCATAGAGAATGTGTGTCACTGAATTCAGTTAACAAAAGGAGAGAATTATACAAAGTAGTAGACAAGAAAGTTTAATTATCAAAATTAACATGAGAAAGCTAAATCACCAAAAACAATAAACAAAATAGCAAGTTTTGTACATTCATTTCTTTAGTTTTTAGTTACAGTTAGTCCTACTGGCTCCAGCAACTCATAAGCTAAAATTGGAACTATACAGAGAAGGTTCACATGGCCCCTGTGTAAGGATGATATGCAAATTTGTGAAGCGTTCCATATTTAGTTAGTCATACACTTTTCAAATTATGTATATAATATATGTAGACATTACACATTTAATGATTTCTTTTATTTAGATATCATTTTGCAAAATGCATAGCACATTCAAAAAGGATTTGGCAGAGTATTTGTCACAGAGGAAGAACAGATAAATCTTAATTGTTCTTTGCTAAGTTCTTGGTGTGCATTGTCTCATTTCGTACTCACCAGCCTATGAGTACATGCTACTAGCGCTGCTATTTTAAGGGAGGAAATGAAAGATTTAAAAACTTAAATAATGTTTTTATTGAAGTACAATTGAAATAAAATTTTCTATTAGTTACAGGTGTACTTCATACTTATTTGGCATTTTTACACATTACAAAATTATTCCCACGATAAGTCTAGTTACCATCTGTCACCATATAAAATTATTATAATGCTGTTGACTATATTCCCTATGCTGTACATTACAATCCCGTGACTCATTTATTTTATAACTTGAAGTTTGCTCTTTGGTCATATACTCTTATTAGACCTGAGAATTCCTTTAATGTCTTGTGATGCCATGTGTCTCTTCATTAGCTTATCTCAATGTACTATCGCCTTTTTCTGTCTCTCTTTCCTCCTGTACAGGCATGACCCATTTGGGGGCAAAATTTAATCCTGGGTAAGAATATATATAACCTAAAAAATAGGTAGGCATGGCTGTTTATGGGCCATATATGTGTCTGTTTCAGACATGGTTATGTCTCAATAGGAAATTAGAAATGGGCAAGTAATAGGTAAAATAATTAAAGTATAGGGTTTCTATTAGCATCCAATAAGTAGAAGGCTCAAAATGTAAATAGGGGTTGGTTGGATTCTAATCAATTCTTCTTGATAAATAATATGTCCCAAGTTTTAATGATCATTCAGATTAAAGTTAGACATTCCCATAATCTTATTTCAGTTAATGATATATGAAATCACTTCCTGCTGTAGCAGCCATTTCCATAAATGCCAATATTTATGTTTCCAGTATTAAAAAAAATCACAACCTTCTTAGTCTCAGTATACTCAAATTTAGTACCAGATTGCCAACTGAAACTCTGAAATAGTACCTGGCCACCTACCTTTATTCGTAGACCAATAAAATCTGGAGCCTTAAAAATGCCATCACCTTGTTTGACTGCACTGAACTGTGAAACCTGGAAGGATGTAGAAACCAGAACAGGCTGCTAAAATGAAGTCATCTTACTAAAGGGACAATTTGTAATGGGGCATTGTGCTGACAGGTCTGCAAGCCTATAGTCTAAAGTCAGTGTGTACGTCTGAGCTCAAAATAGACCTTGTGTGTGACAAAAACAGCATTATTCTCAACAGTTGAGGGAACTTGATGGATATTGCTTCTCCGAACTCTGGAAAATTAAAATTGAGGCCCTATGGGACAGTCTATTCATGTAGCATGCTCTGGTTTCTTAAAGAAATGATGGTGTATTTAGAAAGAATGGTGCACAAATGCTCACTGAGCATGAAGAATTATCTCTGTCTTTATTTTCCAAATTAAAAAATGATTATGTATCTACATATATAGTCTGACATAATTTTTTTGTGTCTTAATTATTAAAAGGTTTATCTCAGTTTAAACTTGAAACCATATTTCATAATGCATTGCTTATGGTGAAAAAAATTAAAATGATATTAAATAGCATTGTCCCAAAAGTCTGGGTGGAATTGTTTACCTAGAACCTGATACTTTGTTGACAGAAATACCATAGTATCTGGAGTAGTTTCAGGAGACATAAAAGTTTCTTCTTTTTGTAATGCATACTTTATGCTCTTATGTGTAATCTCTATGATCAACATAAGCAGATTTTCGCTTTGATTTTTTAAATTTTCAAACAGAAATATGCATATGCAAAATAAATCTTTCAATTTCAAATATTTGTCTATTGTAGATTTCCAGATGCCTCAAAATTTAACATGTTCCATGTTAATTTATAGATCAGACAATTCTCCGCTAGTAAAAGCAGAATTTATTTTCCTCAGTGGAAAGGATTTGTCTGACAGTCTTCAGCAGCCATTTTGGGTGGAAGAAAATCAGAGAATGAGAACTGTAGTCCTATCTCTGCCAAGTTTGTTCATCCCTCTAGATCAGTTTCCCCATCTGAAAGATGAAAGGCTTGAAGTCCATAGCAATAGTTCATATTTATTGAGAACTTGTTTCCGATCAGGCACAAGAGCTCTACAAGGCCACTCCTAATATCAACTGCATTATGTGAATGAGGAACATTAAGACACAGAAAGATGAAGCAACTCTCATGAGTAATAACAGAGAAAGCCTGAATTTGAACCAAGACACTGTCTCCACAGCCCATGCAAATCTGCAACTCATTCTGCCTTCCCAAAGTGTTTTCTAGCTGTGAACAAAATGAATGATTCTACATCTTGCCTTGTTATAGTTTGCAGTTTAAATCTTTGTGCTTGAATTAAGATTATGTTTTCCACATTTTTTATAGTAAACAGTGTATTAAAGCATGGACATGTAAGTAAATCATATTTAGCGCTGTGGTGTCCAATTAAAGACAGCTTCTTTTTCTTTTCTTTAGTTCTTTTGAAAATGAAGATCTGACCTACTTCCTATATTCACAACTAAGCAAAGAGAAAGAACCTAATAGTCATAAAAAAGAAAATAATGCCTGGAAAAAAAATGAAAAAATAAGATGGCCCATTTCCACATCCAAGTAATGCATCTATTAGAAAATAAATCACTTCTTTCAACCTGCCTAGTCCAACATTGGGAGATACAGAAGCCAAACAAACTTTCTGATCATTTTCAAAGTTGTATCTAATTGAGGCAAATTCCAGCTGAATATGTATATGGATAGATATAATTAATTTTATAGGAACAAGTCATGTGGAATAGATGAATAGTTAGTAATATAGATCATTCCATGAGCTCTGAAGTATCCCAAATCACACATTAAATTAAAAACACTTGTTCAGTTGAAATGGAAACACTGGCTGGACCTAGCTACACCCTAATAAAACCAAATAATTATTCTTAACTCTAATTCTGAAAAGTGAAATTATCAGTTATTTGGTTTAAAGAAAAGTTTTAAATTTGACCAAATTAGCAAACATTTTTTTCCTGACTTTTGCCAGCTCCAAATAGAGAACCCCAGCTCATTTCATAAGATGTTTAATGTGCTCCCAAATACATACTATCAGAAAAGAAAATTACAGGCCAGTATCCCAAATGAATACAGATGCAAAATTCTTCAGCAAAATATTAGCAAACTGAATTCAACAATACATTAAAAGAATCCTACAGGGATGAAGTGGGATTTATCCTTAAGATTCAAAGGTGGTTCAACATCTGCTGATCAATCAATGTCACGGATCACATTAACAAAATGAAGGATAAAAGTCAAGATCATTCACAGAAAAAGCATTTGACAAAATTCAACATCCATTTATAATAACTCTCTGCAAACTAGGAATAGAGGGAATGTACCTCAACATAAGGAAGGCCATACATGATAAATGCACAGCTAACATTATACTCAACAAAGAAAAGCTAAAAGCTTTTAAGATCAGAAACAAGACAAGAATGCTCACTCTTACCACTTGTATATACTACTAGAAGTGCTAGCCAGAGCAATTAGACAGAAAAAGTAAATAAAAGGGATCCCAAATTAGGTATGGAACCACGAAAGACCATGGAATAGCCAAAGCAATCTTGAGAAAGAGGAACAAAGCTGGAGGCATCACACCTCGTGATTTCAAACTATACTATAAAGCTATATAAAAACAGTATGTACTGGCATACAAAGAGACACAAAGATCAAAGGAACAGTATAGAAATCCCAGAAATAAACCCATGCAAACATGGTCAATTAATTCATGACAAGGGAGTCAAGAATGTACAATGGGGAAAGAATTGTCTCCTCAACAAATGGTGCTGGGAAAACTGGACAAGCACATGTCAAAGAATGAAACTGGACAAAAATCAACTCAAAATGGATTAAATATTTGAATATAAAATCTGAACTCATAAAACTCCTAGAAGAAAACATAGGGGTTAAGCTCCTTGACATAAGTCTTACCAATGGGTTTTTGGATTTCTCACCAAAAGCAAAGACATTATAACCAAAAATTAACAAGTAAGACTACTTCAAATTAAAATGCTTCTGCACAGCAAAGGAAACCATGAACAAATTCAGAAGGCAACCTATAGAATGGGAGAAGATTATTTGCAAATCATGTACCTGATAAGGGGTTAATGACTGATATACATATCAAAATATATATAGCAGTCATATAACTCAATTGTGCAAAAAAATATTTTTAAATGAACAGAGGAGCTGATAGACATTTTTGCAAAGAAGATATACAAATATATACATACATATATATGTGTGTGTGTGTATAGATATGTATAAGTCAGAGAAAAATGAATACTGTATAATCTCACTTATATATGGAATCTAAAAAAAAAAAACTGAACTCAAAAACAGAGAACAGTTTGGTGGTTGCTAGAGGCAGGCTATGGGGGCTTGGGGTCAAAACATACAAACTACCACTCATAAAATAAATAAGTCCTGGGCATGTAAAGTGCAACACGGTGACTATAGTTAACATTATTGCATTTTATATCTGAAAGTTGCTAAAAGAGTAAATCTTAAAAGCTTTCATTGCAAGAACTAATTGTAACTATATGAGGTGGTGGGTGCTAACAAAAGTGGGACAATTTTTTCACAGTATACACATATATCAAATGATTACATTGTACAGCTTAGTAATACCTTGTTATATGTCAGTTTTAGCTCAACAAAACTAGAAAAAATAAAATTCCAAAGCTATTAATTTAGAAAAAGAAAAAAGTATGAGCACACCACAAAAATAGAATAGAATAAATCATCCATATTCCAGATTACAGAGGAAAAGATTAAAGAGAAAAGCAGGTAAGAGACAGTACAATATGTGATAGAGAGAGAGCTAACAGTATGAACAGTTGCAGTCCCAAAAGAAGAGCAAGAATGCAATACAAAAAATATTCAGTGATAAGAACAAGAATTTCCACACCAATGGGGAAATCAAGTCTGAAATTCTAAAGCACATTACAATAAGAATTTTTTTTTTTTTTTTAATGAGGAAGGAGCACACCAAATCGTAATGGAATAAACAAAAAGAAAAACAGAAGACGGAGGGATGCCTGGGTGGCTCAGTCAGTTAAGCATCTGCCTTTAGCTTAGGTCGTGATCCTGGGGTGCTGGGATCCAGCCCAGCTTCTGACTCCTTGCTCAGCAGGGAGTCTGCTTGTCCTTCTGTCCCTCCCCCTGCTTGTGCTCACTCTCTGTCTCATAAATAAATAAAATCTTAAAAAAAAAAAAAAAGAAAGAAAGAAAGAAAAGAAACAGAAGACAGAAAAATTCTGAAAGGAGCTTGAGACAAATAGTCCAGTACTCACAGAAGAGGAATGACTCATTACAAACCGCTAAAAATCAGTGGTACAGGAGGCGTCATTAGAGCTATAAGCCATTATACTGTAGTTTTGTGAATTTCTTCTTACATCTAACAGTTTTGCTTCATAAATTTTATTTATTTATTTATTTATTTATAGAGAAAAAGAACATAAATATGCACGAGAGGGAGGGGCAGAGGGGGAAGGAGAGAGAATCTTAAGCAGGCTCCACACCCAGCGTGGAGCCCTGCTTGATCTCACAAAAAATTATGGGTACCGTCAGGAGAAAAATATACATAGACACATATTTTTAAACCCAGGAGATGACAAAAGGAATAAGAGAAATTGAGTAATCAAAAACTACCAATAGGAAAATGAAATTTATACATAGTAAACATAAAACATGCAGCGAAATGTCTAGAGTCAAACATACCAATAAACATAATAAATTGAATGAATTAAATCCTCATATAAAAAGGCACACATTTTAAAAATCCAATTTAAAAAATAAGTTACATTTCTTTCATTACTAGATACACATAACAAATTACCCAAAATGAATGGACAAAAATAAACCTGCTAAGACCTGCAGTGGTGATAGTAATATATCTAATAGTAATAACTACCAATAAGTATACCAGCATTCAGCTGGATGGAGCTCGATAGCTCAGTGTTAAAAGATGAAATTTATCAAAAAGGTATAACAGTCATGTGTGTTTATGCTCCAAATGATATGGAATTAAAATTTATACGGGCGCCTGGGTGGCTCCTTTGGTTAAGCATCAGACTCTCGCTTTCAGCTCAGGTCATGATCTCAGGGTCGTGAGATCAACATTATGCATTTGTATAATGTCTCAACCAGTTTGGAAATCTTTCCCCACATTGTATTAAATTTCAGATTTACATTGGCAGAGATTGGTCAGATATCCCTACAGGTTTTCTTTCAATTTGATCATCACGTCGTCTTATATTGCATGTTCCACTCTTCCTTTCTTCACTTTCCTTTAATCAAATTCTACTGTGGAATTATTCTGTGCAGAGACAATGAGTATGTACTTTCTGAGTACCAATACATCTGAAATAGTATTTTATGCATATGTACTATTTTCCCTGAGCACTTTGAAGACTTTATCTTTATCTTCCTGCATTGTAAGTTTTATAGAAGGCTGATGAGAGCTTCGGTCTCTCTCCACAGTAGGAATCTTGTTTTTTCGTAATTTCTTTTATTCTCATTGCTCAGAAATTTCAGGAGGTCTGCCTAGCCCTTTGTGGGAAGATATGAGTTTCTTAATCTTGGTGTAATTTTAAATCTTGCCTATGATTGGCTTCCCCTTCATCTCTTTTCATCTTGTTCTGAAACTACTGGTGAGTAATACTAGCTATGAGATATTACCTTTTCTCCAGTACCTCTATGCTTTGCCTCCACCTTCTGAAAGGTTTCTTTTTCTATCAATGTCCAATTCAGTGTCTTAGCCAGCTCAAGCCTCCATAACAAAATATCTTAAACTGGGTGTCAAAACAACAGAAATTCATATCTCACCATTCTTGAGGCTGGGTGTTTATGATCAAGGTGCTAGCATGGTGAAGAGAGGGTGCAGACCACTCACTTCTCCCTGATTCTTCAAATGGCAGAGAGCAGAGAGGTGTAGTAAGTGTCTTGTGACCCTTATTAAAAAAAAAAAAAAAAAAAAGGACTGCTCCCATCATAAAAGCTTCACCCTCATTTAACTTACTTTAATTACTTACTTACTTTCCCAAAGGCCCTGCCTTTTAATATCATTTCATTGAGGGATTGTATTTCAATGTATAAATTTGGGAAGGACGCAAACATTCAGTTTATAATAGTCTTTAATAGACTGACATTTTTTAGCCCTTCTATTAAACTTTTAATTTTGGCCATCATATTTCAATATCTAAGAAATAGTTGCCAGTTGTTCTTTTTCATAGCAATCTCCTTGTATGTACAATCCTCTGGTTTTCCCTAAAAGTACAGGTTAGATTTTTTTTTTTTAACTTCTTGAAATTTTTGTTTTTTGTTTTACCATTTTACCTATTTCTTGTGCGGTCATTGTTCTAATTTCACTTCTGTTCTTCTTCATATTATTAGCGTTGCAGAGACTCTTTTTCTGGCTCTCTTATTTCTGTGCTCCCTAGTCCTCTTTTCCTTGACCCTTGGCCAATAGCTTCATATTTAATTACTCTGATAGGGACCTCTTTGAAATCGTTGTCTCCAAGCTGAGCATTTTTCTTGGAGTTTTGATAGAAAGCACTAGTCTTACCTCATAGCAATTCTCTCTCTCCCTCTCTCCCCTCACTCATAGTTTTTATGTTCATCTGCCTTAATCTCCCAGAGATATCTCAATTTTTTTCAGATGTAGTCATGACAGTCTTATTTTTTTCCCATCATGTCATGATTGTGGATAAATTCCTTTAATTAATACGTATTTTATTTTCACTTTTTCATAGATTTTTTCGTAGACTTTTTCATAGACTTTCATAGACTCCACTTTTTCATATTCTTCTTTCATAATGGTGAGAGATGAGAGATACAAACACATGAATTTACTTGGCCAAATTGAACCAGAAGACTCGAATTGCTTTTTCTTAGAAAAGCCTTACCTACATTTCACCATTAGAATAATATATGCAAAACTAAAATACAGTTTCTTCACTTCCTGGGAAAGAAAGTGTTCCTTCTACTGGCAGTCTTGATAGCCTAAGAAACAAAGCTAGAGATGTAGGACATACATCCTCAAGTTTATTTCAGTGACAAATTTTTACAAGAAAACATTAGAGGATTAAAAACTTGCTACCTCTGAGCTTTTAAGAGCAGAAATCATTTTTGTTTGTTTGTTTTCCTTTATGTGAGCAGTTCTTAGCAGAGTATAACTTGATGTGCCCCTTTAGAAACCTATATCTTTATAATCAATAAATTTTATTTTGAAAAAGTAATCTAGAACTTGAATAGAGAATGCTCCTACTAGAAATAAATAAAAATTTGGGGGGGTTGTTTTGTTTTTTTTTTTTAATTAACTTCAGGCACAGCATGGAGCTTAGGGGGGGGTTTGAACTCATGACCCTGAGATCAAGAACTGAGCTAAGATTCAGTCCCATGCTTACCCGAATGAGCCACGCAGGCATCCCATAATATGGGTTTTTTTCCCTCTTTGTTTGTGTTATTCTATTTTCCAATATTTTTGGTGCAATAAACTCCATTAAGAACATTTTTCTTTTTTAAAGGTTGAGACTTTCTGGAGATACCAAATAAAATTCGTGGCACTACACACTGCTGGTGGAGAGCCTGAGCACAGGTGCCGTGGATATCACCACCATTCACACCACAACCTTTAAGCAGGAAGACCACCTCAGGATTCATCGATACAGACGTAATGATTTAGAAGCCTGGTCGAATTATTTATCATTAGGTTTTGCGCCAGTTGATCAATGAGCAGCAGGAAGTCTAGATTTAATAGAAAGTATCAGCAAGGGATCACTATCACTGACATTCATCTCGTGACCACCTCATGCTCCCCCCTCGTTGAGTCCCCTAAGAGCCCTTCCTTCTGTGAGAAAGATTACATTATGGGAATGATGCGGCTGCCAGCACTCACTGGTCACTCAGGCAGCACCATTTTTGCGATCTGTAGCCTTCTTGAAAGGAAGCTGTGGGACCAGAGTTCCAAGTACGAGGCCCTCAAAGAAACCACCAGGGTCTCGGATGGTTCCCCATTCAAGTCTGCAGCCTTTCAGTTTCTCATTGCTTGTACCTTGTTAGCATTTTCACCTAAAAGAGACAAAAGCATGGTTTTCCTTAAAGAAATGTAAGGCTATATCCCTGGTTTAGAATGCTATAAGACTATGAATCATGAACTAATATTCTTCAGACAAGATGTACTAGTTTCTATGTCCCTAGTGCGATACCTAGCTATTTCCAACAGAGCATTAGTCATTGGTCCCGGGATTTTCCCCAGTATTTTCCATGAACTTCCATATGTTCTTCCAGTTACTTAGCTTTTGTTTTTTCCCCTAGTATTCTGTGTAAGGAAAATTTCTCACAATAGATGATACGCACTCTAGTTTGGCAAGATACATGTCATGAGCACGTGGGTAACTGAAACCCTAAATGCATATTTGCAGGTCCTTGTTTTGGTTTTGGTTTTTGTCCTAATGAAGAGATAAAATGATAAGGATTTATATTTGGAAAGTGTATCTGGAAATTTATAATAAACCAGTAACTAGAGAAATTTCACATCATGGAAAACTCGTCTTTGTTGTTTTTGGTTTTTACTGTATTTCACTACTTGTGTATTTAAAGAGAACAGACCAAAAAAAAAAAAAAATTGCCACATTATTATTTGCTTTTAGCATTTCTTAGAGCTTTATTAAGCAGCAAAATGTTTACCCATACTGACTACTGTTCTTTTTATGCTGACAAAAATACAAACTAGGTACAGAAAACAGATTTAGACTGGGTGACACATAGAGCCATAAAAGGCCCTAATGATTTTATCATTCAGTATCAGTGTTGCAAGTGATTAAAAACAGAGAGAGACTGTTTGGTTTATGGTCTTCATTTTTTTTTTTTTTAACTGAGAAGTCTACAGAACTTCATCCTGTCAACTAAATATTTGGTTGGAACTTTTGAAACTGATTTGAAATTTAAAGTCTTAATGCTTTTCTTCTTTGCGGTACTGGAAGGCTTTGTATGTCATGGTTTCTTATTTCATTTAAGGGAGGAAACTTCTTTCTTTACATGTTGCTTGTGCCTTTCATTTCCATCTGCTAAAAAGAACTCTCCAGGAGAGTAAGAGCAAAAAATAAGCACCACCAAAGAAACAGCCCTCGTGTAACAAAACGCACTTAATTTCATATTTATCCAAGCACAGAGGGCACATTTGGGTTTGCTGGGTCTCCAGTTAAATGACTGGAAACCTGAATTCATCAGAGGTGCATATATATTATCTGTTTTCAGCATTTCTGCCCTGGAAGTATGACTTTAAAAATTACTGGCAATGATGCTTCACTCACTACAACAGCAGGAGAGCTTTGCTCTGAATAGGGAAAACTTTATAACAATTAGTGCTGTGAAATAACGAGATGGACTGCCTCCATGATTCATAAATTCTACGTCTCCAGGGATGTTCAAGAACCCCTTATTGGGAAAACTGTAGAGTAAAACAAGATAATCATTAAGGGTCTTCTAACTGATTTCTATTACACACTCACCATGCCCACAGTGGAAGATAGAGAAGATAAAGATAAGAAATAGAGACTAGGCCATCTCACTTCATGAACCCAAGGAATTTACTCTCCCACCTGTTAGACAAGACAAATAGAACAAGAGGGTCTGATATCACTGGTAGTGACCAGTGTTCTAGGATTTCAGAGGAGGCCGGAATGAATGAGAAGTGAAGTAATCTGGTAAGTACTTAAGTAGAAGCTAGAACAATGCCTGGTGCAATCAAAATGGTAGAGATTGGTTGGACAGAATTAAAGAAACCATATTCCAGGTACAATAAAACAAAAAATAAAGAGGAGGGAATGAGCACTGTGCTCAAGAAAACCTATTGGAGTAAGCTGGGAAGACAGATCCCATGAATTATTTTGCTCTTCCTCTCATTCTAATGTCAGAGCCAATGGAATCGCCTGAAACAATTTCTGGAACATTCATATTTGGGGACTTTCCTAAAATATTGCTTTAGGGCTGACCACCCTCTATATTCTACCCTTCAGCCTCTCCACACAACCCCCCCCACACACACATCCTCAGGCTCATATCATAAAGACAGAACTACCACCATTCATACGTGTTCATTGATCTCTACAAAGAATTTGTTAAGAAGATTCCAACACCAATTCGCTTTGTCCTTTTTATTGTGTATGAAATTGTTGTCAGCATGATTGAACACAAACCAAAAGAAAACAATAAATAATTGAGAAACAGGTGAATACAAGGTCTGATTTTACCCTGTTTAGAAAAAGAAGTCTTTGTCCCCAAAGCTATAAATTGCCCTAACTCAATATGATCAAAACACAATAGCAATCATCCCCTATGATTCTTTGTTATTTGAAAAATTAATTGGCTATAAAATGGTACACCAATATTTTAAATACAGGAAAAATGCTGCACATCCGATTATGGTTTGTGGTGCTCTTTTCAGCTTAAAAAAATAGCTTGTTTTTCTTAAAGTAACTGGCCTTTGAAATAATATTTTGCTGGCCACAAATTGGTGTTAGTTTACATATAAGCCAGACTTCCAATTCTGACTTCAGAGGTTAACTATTGAAGGGTGAGTCAACAGAAGCCTGTGTATAAGAACATTATAATAAAAAGCAAGTCACAGAGATCAGATTCTCATTAGGAAAACCTCCGTCTCTTTGTAATTTCTGTGAAACATTGTTTTGAGTAACCTTTGAAATCCTGAAGGGGAAAAAACAAACCAGGCTTTGGCTGACATTTACAGCAAAATCGGATCCTTTATAGCAACTGGAGGGTGTATAATGAGTGGGCGTTTTAGCATAGACAATGGAGGGAGTTCTTCAAGTCTGTTTTACATCAGCTAATGTTGGCAGGTAATGCCCTTATTGCTGCCACTGTTTTGTTAAGCAGGAAGAATGTGGTGTAAATCCCCTTAAAATTAAAAATAAGGCACCAGCTCTCCCACCCCACAACATGAGTTCATTCCACTAAAATGATTTCTTTTAGAATGGTTAAGGAAGGTCTCAGACCCACACCTTGCTCCACCCAATTACCCAATTACGGGAAGTCTTTTATTTTTTTTCTCCCCCCTCTTTGGGCTTCATGGTGACAACCTCAGAGTGGAATGTGAATGCCTTTTCTATAACCTAAGTAATGAATCATACCAGATTTGTGAATAACGCCTAGGCTCAATTTGAGACAGAGGCAAACAAGCCAGAAAAACCAGTGTCAAGAGAACTTGAACTGAATCAGACAAGGTTATTTACTGTCAACATTTGAATCAAAGGCAGCCAAAAATCCAAGGTGAAAGCATGCCATCCCTAAAGATTACAGTTAGACACTGAATCAAAACCAATCCCTTGTACTTCTAAATCAATGTAGTTGTTATGCTATCTATTTGACTTTTACAAATGTTTGGCCGGCTCCTATCAGGAGAGCATAAGTTTGCACTGAAAATAGAAGAGATAATAATCAATAGCTTTTGGACTGAGGAATGAAATCCTTATACAGCAAGCTGCTGCCATTCTAAAACCACCTCCAAAGAATTCCAAGGACACAACAAGAAAAGCAATTGCCTTTTAAAACAAATGCAATAGATGCCACCCCACGAATTTTACAGAGCTAAGAAAGTTTAATAATGATCTCTAAGTAATTCAAATTTTACAAACTTTATGCAAGAATATTTTGGTGCTAAAGCAAATGGCTACTTGTTTTTAGAAATTTATGCAACAATTGTCTTCATTTGCAAAATAGCCTTCAAAAGGCAATTCCAACTTTAGATATTGAGCACATAAAATTTTTTATAACGATCATAAATGAAAAAGCAAATGTATGGAGGTAATCACTAATTGACTTCTGGTTTCTAGTTTTTTCTTCAGACTTTGATGAATTGATAAATTATTGATTTCTCATCATTGCAGGTACCATAAAGAACATGCAAAGTAGTCAAGAAGCCAAAGGAAGGAACATTAACCATGCCTTCCGCTTTGCTCTCTGTCCTTGCAGTCATTTTTATTATCCTAAAGTGGATATTTGTGAGTTAATTTGTCTCAGAGATCCTTGGCTCATGCCATTTAAAAGGATGGAAAAGTTCTCTAGAACAATCATCTCTAACCTAATAATGACTACCGTTTACTGGGTCCTTCATATCCTTAAAACAAAATTTGCATACATGGTTGCATTTATCTCACAAGTGTCCTAAGAGGTGGATCTTATTATTATCTGCAGGTGATGAGGAGGAAACAAAATTAAGTAAATTATCCAGAAACAGAAAACAATGTGATGAAATAAGAGACAAAGTTAGGATCCAAACTCAGGCCCATCTACTTGAGGGTCCACAGTTTTAACAATTACACTATTGACTATATATTGCTATAGTATTTCTTTGCTTGGGGTGACCACAAAAATGGTGTATATGAAATGTGTATACTCTAGACACAAGGTATATTTGAGACAGTAAGAATAATCTAATTTGGTGAGATCAGAAGTAATAGAATATATAGAAGAAAGAGGAAAAAAAGAAAAAAGAAAGGCTTTTGATATCTAAGGTAAAGAATGATTAAAGTAATGCATAAGACTATGAAGATCCAACCATGAATCAGCTATCCAATTTTTTCCAACCACAAATAACTGAGCATTTATTAACTACTGTGTGTTGTATGTCACCATGGGAGATATAAGGACAGGTCTAACAAGGTCACTGCCTAACCTTCAAGCACCAGGGTGTAGGAGATAATTCGCTAATGCTTCAGAGGGGAATAGTAAGCACAGTGATAGCAAGAAACCATTTCTGAATGTGAAATGTGATGTGTGTGGCCCCCACTAAATAGACGTTAGGTAAGAAAGAAGAGACTACAAGTAAAGAGAATCAGTACAAATAAGACTGATGAATCCAAGCATGAATGGAATGGAGGACCCAGAAACAGTTGCTGGCAAGAGAGTCACATAACATGGAAACATGTGTCCAGTATTCAAGTAGTGGGTCTTAGACATGCCAGAAAAAGATAAAGAAGTAATTGTCATTTAGTCATTCTTATACAGGCTTTCTAATGAGCAGCAATCAGAACAGCATAATTTCTGTGCTATTTTATCTAATTTCCTATTTATGTGAACCAAAATAAGTAAGGCAATGGATTGGAATTAATTGTTCCAACAAACACTTCTATTTATTTATTTATTTATTTATTTATTTATTTATCAGACAGAGATCACAAGTAGGCAGAGAGGCAGTCAGAGAGAGGGGTAAGCAGGCTCCCTGCTGAGCAGAGAGCCCAATGTGGGGCTCCATCCCGGGATGTTGGGATCATGACCTGAGCCAAAGGCAGAGGCTTTAGCCCACTGAGCCACCCAGGTGCCCCCCCAACAAACACTTCTTGACTGAGCATATTTCAAGGCACTGCAGACCACACTAAAATGAATGCATCACACAACCTAGTATCAAAAAACAACCTGATTAAAAAATGAGCAAAGGACTTGAATAGACACAGTCTGTATCTTCAGAAGGTCCCATTCCTGTAAGAAAGATATGACCAAATAATACAAATCATTCTTCAGGGCATAATGGAGAAAGTGCCACAGACAGGTAGGAAGTATAGTGGATGCTCAGAATTATTGGCCAAGACAACCGGAAGGTAACATAAAAGGGCTGATATTTGAGCTGTGCTTGAAAGTAAGGGCAAGATTAAAGAGCTAGAGATGATAAGAGAGTTTCCAGGTAGAAAAAATCAGTAAAGTCAGAAACACCAGAAGGAACAGATATTTTGAGTGAAACACAATTCTGAGAACATAAAATACATGTTGGGAAAAAGCAGTCCAAGTTGGAAGAGAATGGTAGAAATTGGTTTGGAAGTGCCTTAAATACTACCCAACTTCCTTTGGCAAATAATTGCCTAAAATCCTCCCTTAACCTGATGTGGAAGAGGTAAGTTTAGCAGAGAGTAACAAAATCCAATTTATGCTTGCAAATAATTAACGGAGACATGCTTTTCAACTACAGGCCCAATTCTGAATGTTTTGATCTGTGTGAATATGGAAATTTTAAGTGGATCCCAGTTGGTGACAAATAGGTAATGCTAGGCAGCAACTAGATTAGGCTTTTAGGAAATTAAAGTGTGAAAAATACAGTTTTGAAAACTGAAGCGTGTTAATTAATACGTACAATGTAGTGTCATGTCATGTGTAGACTCAGAGAATGATGAAAAAATATTCAGTAAGAGATGGCTCTTCCTGCTCCCCCGAAAAAGGTGAAGAAATTTATTTTCAGTCCAGTTCCAGGAAACTAGAATAGCAGGAATCTCAAAGTAAACACAAGTAAAATTGTAGTACAAATGGGATTTTCAGTGTATAGTGAAGAAACAGCAGGCAGCTCTGTTTTAGAAGTATATGGGAGTCTATAGAGGTGTTTCTACGTGTATGTGAATACACCGTCCCACAGCAGTATTTCTCCATATGCTGAAATTGTTTTATTTTGTACTAACCATCCGACTGTGGATAAATAGCATGGAGAGAATGGAAGCCAGATGTTTACATGAAGTCCAGCCAAGGAAAGATGTCTATAACCAATTCTTTTGACTGCTTATATATAAGAAAATATAAATTGTCTTCTGTAAGATAAGACTCACGGTTAATTGATTTAAAAAAATTATCTAACCATGTAATCCTAGAAACTAAACAGATAGTTCCCTTTGTGATTGCCTTAACAAAATCATCCGTATTGTAATTTTAAATTTTATGCAAAAGTCATTGTTAGCAAACATTTTAAAGCTATATTCTAGATGTAAGATAGTCTTTCAATAACCATTCTGTAAGTTAAGCCTAGGGGTCCTATTATTGGAATTAAACCTGAATTTATCAAACTTCAAATTAGAAGTCTAAATCTTACCAATGCTCAATTGAAAATTAGCTCAATTTATTCTTCAGGTTTATTTTGAAAGCAAAAGATGACAGTGTGGGCTAATTGACATCAGTAATACTTTTTTCTCTAGAGATATTATACTATCTTCACCATTTTTTTTTGGTCTCCTCAAAAGATGTCATATTCAGCCAAAAAAGAAAAGCTATTGCATTAACGTGGGCATACCATAGCAACAAACACAGGGTATTGTATCATTGCTTTCATTGCTCTATGATGCTGAATAACATTTGTTGACTCAGAAATTGCAATGAATATGTCTTATGGGCAAAAAGGGGGGAATATTTTAATAGCAATGTGTTGGCCCCTCAGTACAGCATATATCCTATCAGATCTTATTTTAAAAAATCATGCTTTGTACCATATACCAAGTGATGTGTTGGATCACAGCAACAACAACCAAAATTTTTTTAGTTCTTTGTCTCTCTGAACAGTGGACCTACAATATGGATGAAACTAGAGGACATTACACTAAGTGAAATAAGACAGTCACGGAGTCAAACACTGAATGATTCTACTTATACAAAGTATCTAACATAGTCAAACTCATAAAAGAAGAGAACAGAATGGTGGTTGCCAGGATCTGGCAGGGAGGGGAAAATAGGGAATTAAGTCTCAATGGGTATAAAGTTTCAGTTACACAAGATGAATACATTCTAAAGATCTGCTGTACAACAGAGTACTTATAGTTAATAATATGGTATTGTGTACTTTAAAATAATTTAAGAGGATTGAGTTCATGTTAAATGTTCTTACTACACGCAAATAAAAGGACACAAGGAAATTTTGGAAGGTGATTGATATGTTTAGTACCTGGATTGTAGTGATGAAATCATGGTTGTTTGCAATGTCCAAACTCATCAAAATATTAAATATGTGCAATGTTTGTATATTGCTCATACTTCAATAAAACATTTCAAAAAACAAATTATCTTCTGGATTCTGAGATTTTAGCAAAATTGCAGAAAACATAAAACAAAATTATTGTTTTCTTGTCAAATACAAACTAAACTTTGCCAATTTATCTGCATATTTGATGGATAGTATAAATGTAAATTTTGGCCATTTCCATTTAGTCTATAAGCTTCGTACTAAAGAGTAAGAAAAAAAAGATTTTACTTGCAAATTCCTGCATATCTACCATACAACATTGCTGGAAAGAGATGTGAGTTGCTTACTGATGATATTTAAGTTTACATAATGAAAGTTTTGGATCACTTTTCAGTTTCTTCAAAATGTGCAGAAGCAATTTTTTAAAAGATTTTATTTATTTATTTGAGAGAGAGAGAGAGCACACGAGAGAGCACGAGAGGGGGAGGGACAGAGGGAAAGCAGACTCCCCACAGAGCACAGATCCCAACATGGGGCTTGATCCCAGGTCTCTGAGATCATGATCTGACCCAAAGGCAGATGTGTAACAAACCAAGCCACACAGACACCCTTGTATAAAAACAATTAATAAAATTTTGACTTTACAGAAATGAAAGAAGATACCTTCCTTAGACATATTCCTACAAGATGGCTCTCATTGCTAGATATAAAAAAGATGTTTAAATGTGGGCTTGCTGTAATATATTTTCAAAATATGGGACAAAAAGTTGTTCTCTAATTTGGAAACATATTGAGAATGAGAATATAGAAAAAGATAATATTAAAACATAAATCAATATGCTGAATCTCCAAAATTGTTTGTTGATCTTCGAAGTGGGCATAAAGAGCTTAGAAAATTATAAACTGATTGCACTTGAGTTGTTCAATATTATCTGGAAGTTGTTAAACTCACACAGCAAAAAACTTACGTGTTTTGAGGAAAAAAGACTGCTTCAAAATTCAAAAAAAATAATGTAAGCAGTGCAGGACAGTCAAAATAAACAGGAGTTTTTCAACTTCTTTGCTCAAACTCCAACTTCATTTCACAAGTTTAAATTATGTATGTAATAAAAATAATAATAAATATTTGCCCTGAGAAAGAAAGTTATAACTTAGGATGACATTCCTGTGCCTCCCAGGATTTAAAAATTATGCACATTTTAGACATTGGGAGCCTACATGATGTATTTGCAAACCCAAAGGCCCCAACTGACAAATGACTGGTCTACCAAAATGAGGTATAGATACAAAGTGGATAGGCATTTTTTGAGATCTAAAGCCTAATTTTACACGTCTCAAATTACCTGCTGTTGCTATGAAGTCAAATGCTAAGTATTCCATGCTCAAATGCTTTTTATTTCGTTGAGAGGTGATTCAGCTTGACATCAGCACATTGGAAGGACCCCATAAGTCAGTGTAATCTGGGCTTGATTAGAATAGAAGTGCAAGTCAACACGCATTTTTTGTTAACCATGTTCAATTTACCACTACATAAAAGAGAAGAAGAATGTCCTAAAGGTTTCAGGCAATTCAGAGAATATTTTTGGCAGAAGAAATAGAAATAATAGAAATATCCTAGTGTACCATGAATATGAAAAAATATTAAAATATTGTTACAGTTTTCACACACATATCACTTTTAATAAGTCCTAATACTAATTACTCCTAATTGCCACTGTTTACTAGTCTTACTATAGCTTTGTTTAAACGATAGCATTTATATAAAGGAAGAGCAAATAAGAAATAATGCTTAGTTTCAAGTAAATGCCAATTGTTATCATACATATGTGCCCGATTATTTATTACATATTATATTGTTATGTTTTTTCTTGTTTGATATGACTGTGTTCCAGATAGGCTCTCTAACAAGTTAGTTTCCCTAATGCAATTCTAAAAATTTTATTTGGTTTTTTTGACAGACAGAGATCACAAGTAGACAGAAAGGCAGGCAGAGAGAAAGAGGAAAGCAGGCTCTCTGTTCAGCAGAGAGCCTGATGTGGGGCTTGACCCCAGGACTCTGAGACCATGACCTGAGCCGAAGGCAGAGGCTTAACCCACTGAGCCACCCAGGCACCCCCTCCCTAATGCAATTCTGAATTCTGGTTTAGCTGTTTCTGAGCAATGTAACCATGGGAAAATCATATAACTTTCCTCAGTCAAACATTCCTCATCTTACAAAATTAATATGAACAGTAATAGCCTTTTAGACGTTGTCAAGGTGGTTAGATATGATAGATTGTGATATAGTAAGCTCTTTTTTTCAGTATAATTGTCCCATCTGAAACTATAAATCCATGGGGAGGTCTGCAATTGGGGTTTTGTGTTTTCCATTATAAAGTTCATCTTTCTTGACTCTGTGGCCTCATGGTCCTTAGCTGGCTTGTCATTCAAGTCCTTCTCCTCTGAGGTCCTGTAATGCTTTCTGTGCAAATTTAAGTTTGGACGATTCTCTTCCTCTGATTCATTTTTTCGCCCATTGGCACAGTTAATTGTCCAAATTGATGTACTTCTTTTTATATTTCTGAGTACCTTCCATTCACATCAGTTCCTTTCAGAAAAAAACAAACAAACAAACAAACAAACAAACAAAAAACTCTCATCTACTTCTGATTCTATGACTTTGGATACTCAGTTTGCTCTATCCTGTCAACCAAAGTTGGATACAAAGGATATCTGTACATCATAGGCAGGAAAGCACAAAGTCTGGGAATTACCAAATGGCTTCTCTTCAGGAAAAGTAGTGATTTGGAGGAATATTTTTTTGAAGCATGGCTTTTGTTTCTTAAGTGGGCTTGCAAGAAACCTTTCTAAGTGGAGAAACAGGAAAACACCAGAGAGAGATTGTCAGTTTGTTTCCTAAAGGGATAATTTTCTAGGGGCATTGTGCCAGCAACTGTTTTTTCCCACAGCCCTTTCCCACCCCTTTAACACAGTCGCGTCAGTGCAAACTGTGTCATCAGTCAGAGAAGCCAAACTGGAGAGAAATGTGAGGTTCGGCTTGTGGTTAGTTTGACCATGAGGCCAGACTGGTTGGTGGAGCCAGGGGCTGCAGTGTGGTGTAATCAGAGGAAGACAAGGATGTGACCAATGCAACCATTTGCTTTATGACTCTCGGGCCAACGTGGGGCCTTTAGAAGATGAGTCAGTCTGAAACCTCTCTTAAGGGAGGATGTGGATAACAGTTTTTTTAAAAAGTAAACTTTGAAGAGATCAAGTAGAGTACACTGCACAATAATAGCATCTCATACAAAAAAATAGAAAGAAAGAAAAGAGACCCGAAGCAAATAACTATAATGCAAAAAATAGCTAGTAAGAAAAAAGTATCATATGAATTACTAACCTATGTCCTCTTGCAATTTTAAGTATGTACAATCAATGGAAAAATTCCCAGGACACACGGAGAAATTTTAGAATGTTAAGTCACTATTCATTAAGAGAAAGTATGTTCTTCCAGAGGTGCTGTTGGCTTAAGAACTTACAGGGTTTTGGGGGGTGTCCTCTTCTGGGGATGGGGGGGCAGTAGTTACAAGTCTTATTGACCAAGAAATGAATGATGTTAGATTCTATGTTTTTGAAGACTTAAACTCCCAGGCCTTGGAATTTGAACTTGGGGGAGGGGGGTAGGAAATAAGATAGAGAATCCCAGTCCATGAGAGACTATAGACTTACTTACTGCTCCTGGAGCCAGCTGCTTCCCTGGGTATTTGGTTGGTAGTGGTATAGAAGAGGGTAAATAGAGGGACGTACGTATGTAACCTAAAGGGGTTCAACATTGACAGTTGGGATTTAAAGAACCCAAGCATGGGGCACCTTCATTAGAAGTTAGTCTAAAAAGAAAGGGATTATACTTGATTTTGAGCAAAGCAAGAGAGAACAAATGAGATCTTGCCTTGGGGGTATCAAACCACAGAAGGCCACCATTGTTGCACCATGCAAGGCCAGTTTCTAAAAATGACACCATGTGATAGCAAGAGGCAGGGTGCAATAATAGATTGAGAGACTGTAACACTAACCTGACTTTGATACAGAAACTAATTGCTACCTCTTTTTCCATTTTGGGTTGTGTAATACCCTTTGGTTCATGGAAAATCCAGGGGGAGAAGGAACTAGAATTCTTTCTATCAAAGTAAGTATTGAATCCATTGATTACACTGAAAATTAATAGAAACAGGACTATATTCTCATGCCAAGTAGAAGAGCATATATTCAGTCTGCAAAAAGTACAAATTGTTTATTTTTAGAGAAATCTACATTTTTAATGAACTCACTTTTGGAGATGTTAGATTTTCTGACCCCTAGTGTTTCACTGGAATATGAATTTCATGAACATAAGGAATCCAGTGTTATATTTTCGGAACTTGGGAATATAATAAGCTGTCAATAAATACTTATCATGTAAATGAATAAAAGTTCTAGTCGTTAAAATATCTTGAGCTTCATAAATACTAATTAAATACATAGGTTGCTAAAATGAACAGAGGAAAAATACAAACACACTGGTTGATTTTTTTTTGCATATCAGAGATAATTAAATATTTTAAATTTATTTAGGCTTAAGAAAATAAAATATAACTCTGGATAAAGAAGATGTGGTATATATACACAATGGAATACTATGCAGCCATCAAAAGAAATGAAATCTTGCCATTTGCAATGACATGGATGGAACTAGAGGGTATCATGCTCAGTGAAATAAGTCAATCGGAGAAAGACAACTATCATATGATCTCCCTGATATGAGGAAGTGGAGATGCAACATGGGAGGTTGGGGGGTAGGAAAAGAAGAAAAGAAACAAGATGGGATTGGGAGGGAGACAAACCATAAGTGACTCTTAATCTCACAAAACAAACTGAGGGTTGCTGGGGGTAGGGGGATCGGGAGAGAGGAGTGGGGTAATGGACATTAGGGAGGGTGCTCTGTGCTATGGTTAGTGCTGTGAAGTGTGTAAACCTGGCGATTCACAGACATGTACCCCTGGGGATAAAAATACATTATATGTTTATAAAAAATAAAAAAATTTATAAAAAAAAAATTAAAAAAAGAAAAGAAAATATAACTCACTTAAGTATTACATTTATTGGATATTTATATTATGCCAGATATTATTCTAAAATTTAATGGAAAGAGCATGTTCCTATTTTTAAGCAATTTACTGAAGGAGATGTACAATCCAAAGAGACATTGCAAGTCACTTTATCAGTGGTATATGGACAATGATTGAATTAACGCAAACTGAAATGAAAGGGCTTATGACAGGCTCTATGGAAGTGGTGACTGAGCTAACCTTTAAACAGTAGAATAAAGAATAGTCAGCAAAGAACAGGAAAATATCCAGGTACAAAGTATGTTCAAACCATGGATAGACAGAGCACCTAGTGTTTTAGGAGAGCTGAGAGTAGTTTGATATAGCAAGAGACAAGTATGTAAGTGAGGGTGTCTCAGTCAGAAGGAGAACCACTAGGAGGTAGGCAGATGACAGATGATGATAGATAGATGGATTGATGA
Organism: Mellivora capensis; assembly: GCA_004024625.1. Classification (NCBI taxonomy): domain Eukaryota; kingdom Metazoa; phylum Chordata; class Mammalia; order Carnivora; family Mustelidae; genus Mellivora; species Mellivora capensis. The sequence goes on from PISX010011196.1 coordinate 45,444, forward strand.
TGGCTCTATGGTAGATTAGATAGATAGATGATAAACAGATTAGATAGATAATAGATAGACAAATGTAAAATTTAATATTTACTTGACCTAATGCAAGTGTTGGAACTGATCAAGCAGTTTCTGCCATGCTGAGGTCTTTACTGACAAAGGTTTCCTCCTGCTTCTGCCACTGGTGTCCCACCATACTCGTTCATCGTATCAGCGGACCTTGGTCAGCAGTTGGGTTTTGCCTCAGTTACAGCCACTTGTTCCTTTCTCTGCTGCTCGTGTCATTTGTCTCAACTCTGTGTCTTCCATCCCCTCCTCTTACTGCTCTACTTTTTCAGACTAAGATGTCACTGCTTTGAATCTGCTGCTGTTGGTGTGTGTGTGTGGGGGGGGGGTCTTATCATTCCCAGCTCTTTTTTAAGAGTTACAGTGGTTCCTAAGGAATTTGGAATATATTCTGTACGAAAAAATTTTGAAGGAAAACAGGTGAGTGCCTCAAAAGCATTTATTCCCACCAATAATTACTAGTTGATTGATACAGGCATGTGTTTCTGGTTTGTTGTACAACAGAGGAAATACCCTTTTGTATTAGGATACCTGTCTCCCCATCTAACACCCATTGTCCACCCCACTCCTGCCAGCACCCCTGGCATTGGAGTAACTACCTATCCCTTTGCTGAGGATGCTACTCCCAATACCAAAAGTCTATGATTTATTCCCCCAATCCCTTACAACCTTTTGGTAGGTTCTTTTGGAGTTGTTGGTTCCTGAGGTAAGTAGGTATGCAGATTAGCCCAAGTCCTACCACTCACCACCTGCCACCACCAGACATTAAATACACAGATATTTCCATTAGCTCCCTAAATCTTTATTCTTCAAACCAGAGCCACAATATGAAAATAAGAATTACTCTTTTATACACAAAACCTCTAAGTTTTGAAACTTTTGTTTTATACTTTTAGACCTCTCTTTCAGAATTTCAATAAAATAACTAGATTTATCCCCTTCCACCATCTAGCTTGTTTGTCCTCAAAGGCCAACTATCCAAGATTAACTTTAAAAAACAAATTAATTGTCCTACTGTTACTCACTTTTTTGCTGTGGGTTCTTCTTTTTAATTATATTATCATACTGTGTCATTGTGATAAATGTTATTTTTCAGTATTTTGTGGCAAATATAACTTAGCCAGGAAACACAATCTGGTATGGGAAATCTGGGAAGTATATTTCAATATCTAGACAACTCTAACAAACTTTTGTTCCAATCTTCTTGTAATGTGATTATTTTCTGCAGTCTTTAGGAGACTATATAAACTAACACCTGAGAAACTCTTAAAATGTTAATACACACTGAGATTTTCCTACTATCAGATAAAAAATGGTGATATTTTAAGAGGGGCATCAAAATTTGAGTCCTAATTAAAACAAGAATAAAGAGAAAGTTTTATAAATAGTAGTATTATCAAGGAATTTTGGATTGAAGGAAATTTCCATGTATTTCAACTATTCACTACGTGAAAAATTTCCTCTGCAGCATAGAAGATGCTCAATTAATGTTTTGGATAAAAAGACTGGATTGAAAAAGATGAATAACTGAACTCTACTTCTAAAACTAATGATACATCATATGTTAATTAATTGAATTTAAATATAATAATTTTTAAAAGACTATGTTGAAGGTGACCTGAATTAATTGATTGATATTTATTAATCCAAGTTATTTTTACCCATAAACTCTATTATATTTTATTTCCTGAACAATTTTGTTGAGTCTTATGAGATAAATCAATATGACCAAATACACGCACACACATATACACACACTTCTAGACTTATGTGTAATAGATAAAATGTGCCTCTTTTTTCCAATAAGTAATCTGTATAAGGATAAAATTCTTAAATCTCCTAACTAAAGTTAAATAAAATTTATACTGATTTTTCAGAAAAGTAAACATAACCCTAATGTAAAAATATTTTAGATTATAGGAATAAACAATTTTTTATTTTTAAAAAAGAGCTAGAGCCCTTTAATTTCTTTAAACATAGCATTTCAACTATGATCAAATCCAGGTTTTTACCACAAAGAAAAGATATCCAAAGTTTAAAACAAATAACTTTTTATATATTCATAGCCATTTTAACAATCTTCCTTTCAACTTTTCAATGTATGATTCTTCTGGAATGTACAGCCAGGAACTCCAAGCCATTTTGACATAAATCCAGGAAGTACTGTATATTCTAGATTAAAATGGAGTCGAAAGCCTTTGATACATCATCAAAGCATTTCAGAATCATACACTTCTTCTGTGAACATTTATGTCAAACTTAAAGTAGCATGAAAAAAGCTCTTTTTCTCAGTACTACCTCAAAGTCAACTGCTAACAGAACACATATTAAAGAAAATTTGAGAAATAATTACACTTTTGTGTTTGGATGTTGCATCATTCTTAGTTCACTTTTTGAAGTGTAGTCCTTATATTCCTTCCAGACATCAGTTTCAGCAGACACTCTAGAATTGTGAGACCCTTGAAAAATTAGCTTCAACTACTTCTCATTTTCAATAATTAATAGGATCTTAGGTATGCCTGACAGTTTCTCAGAAAGGTCTGAAATTACAGGCTTAATTTACTTACTTCTCTTTTTTTCCCCCCCAACTTCCTATTTTTTGACAGCTGGAGCCAGAAACATGGGATGTTTCTCTTCAGCTGTTTTTCAAACTGTACAAGTGAAAAAGTAAAAGGAGGTTTAGCCCCATAAACAGCTTCCATTTCAACTTACTTTTTAAAATCCATTTAATGGATATAGGCACACCAACTGGGCCTTCAAGACTGTATAATTTATTTTATGAGTGCAGGCTTGTTTTTTGGATATGTTAACTTTTGCTCCTGGCAGAACATACCATGCCAACTATGTGCAAAAGTAAGTTTGGATCCTAGTACATTACCAGACAACATCTGGGAAATTTATTTTTTTTTCCTTTGGGAAACTCTTTGGGACAGTATCATCACAGTGAGAACTTAGGTGAAGTTTGATTTTATACTGGATCATAATATGGTTAAATCTAATCTCTTCTTAGTTGTGCTTACCTATATGGAGATGGATAAAAGTAACAAAATGTTCTTTAAAGCATGAATATTTAACACAACTCCACTTCTAATCATTTATTTTAAGGACAAAAATATGAATAAGAGTTTTTTCAAGTCAGGTTTATCATAACACCATTAATCATAAAGAAAATTCTTAGTAATCCAAGGATCTGGCAATGGATCACATAACTGTACTAATGTTTGAGAAGCATGACTCAGGATTCTTAGGAAATCAGGAACCTATCTGCTACTGCCTTATTAGTCCCAGAATCTTAGTATTCCATCAGGGAAGAACAGGAAAATTTTGTTCAATCAAGGAGATAAAATTAACCATTATACCATCTTTCATTTTTATTTTGTCAATTCTCCCTCTAGATTTTTTACCTTTCCAAATCATGTATCTATTTATGTCAAACTCAATTCTTCTCTATCTTCTACATCAAGACAAAGGGAAGAAAATTTCGCTTACTGCAGTCTGCATGTAAGAGCAGAAAGAATTGTTGATGTTGTTTTTGTTTTACCCAAAAGTCATCAGACAATGCATACAGGCAGGAATTCCTAGGAACATTCTGCCATCATGAATGTCTTGGTGGGAATGACATTGCTCCACAAAAGGCCATACATGAAGGCTTTGGACACACACAGTTTCAGTCATAGTTCAAGGATTCCTGATGTGGGCTGTTTTACTCGTCTGAGAACAAGTGATTTTTACCTAAGTTGCTTGCATTCTTCCTTCCCTGTCAATGTCTTCTCTACCCAATGAGAATAGTGACTCTGAGTTGTGAAAGGAGAGAAAAAAACCAACTCTGAGTTCAACTTGTAGCAACCCTAACTTCTGGAACTGAAAAAGATTTGCTCGAAATGCAGAGTCAACTGAAAGATTAATTATTTAATAAATTATTGGAGGAGAGGATTATGCATTTTTTGGTTTTGTACTTGCATAAGAGCTCTTGTCATTTAAAGATTGTTCATGTCAAAGACACTAGGAACTGCAAGGAACCAGTACTGGTGAACCAGTATAAATTGCTAGCATCTACTTTGATTGGTTGGTATTTGAGCCATTGTGAAATGTTTCAAATCTTACTTTTGCATTTAAACCAAATCCAAATCATATTAAGGATACAGTTTAGCTAAGTCCTTTATGGGACTTCTCTGGAGCAATGTTGTGCATTTTTTTCATCCTGAAATATTGCTACTTAAATTTATTACATGTATATTTTGCTAGCCATGTGACAACTTGATAGTTGTAAATCTATTTTGTTTATACTGCCTCACAATTTAGAAATGGCCCTGCTGAGAAACACTTATTTTAATTGTGTATTACTTGACAGAGTGGAAAAATAAGAGTTTAAGTACCAATTCAAAGGGTAAGTCTCAGTTTGCTTTTTTAAATGGCATTTAAGTTTGTCTCCCCCATTATAAGGTCAACAGCAATCATTCCTTTATTTTGAGAAATATCCCAATCTATTTGACCTTCTTACCTCATAATACTGTGGTTGTTATGAAGACATAAATTTGTTGCTTAATCTAATTTTAAAGGGCTTTTATAAATTATAGCACAATCTGTGCATGTTGTAAAACCATCATACACACACACACACATACACACACCAGTACTTAATTGTATAAAGTATAAAGTAAAATCTCCCATTCATTTTTCTGTCCATTATATATTCCCCAGAAGAAGTCACTGCACTAAAGGGAAAATCTGGTAATGCAATGGTTATTTAAAAATGCTGCTTTACCTGTATTTTTAGGTGACTTTAAAGGTAACCACACAGGCCATGCAGAAGCTAGTCTTAGCAGGAAGTGATGTGATTCTCCTGAACCACATGAATATAAGAGGCTTGTGAGGAGCTACCAGGAAGCTGTCTCCCACTCAGTCCCTCTCTCCCCTGGGAGGTTGTTATGAAATTTCTCATCCCATCCCAGGCTTTGAAGGTGGAAACTGTTCTTGTCCACCCCACCCCCTCAGAGCATAGCTGCAGGCTGTGACACTGCTTGGCTCAGTCTAGAATTGGCTCCTCAACAGCAGACTATTTCAACAACTTGTATGGCACTCACCTGGCCCTTTTTGTTTGGGTGTCATCCGTTTTGGTTGTTTGGGACAAGGGCCAGGTTGCTGGCACCTTTGGCTACTCTTCCTTTTGCTGTCTATGTAAGTAATAAATGGTCTAAATTTCAAGGTATCTCACTATATCTTTACCAAGTAAATCTGTCTGGTCTTGGACTTGACCTTTGTCTTGCCTTTATCTTTTGTGCTTAGCATATTAACCCATTTAATTCTCAAAATAATTTTAGGAAGTAAGTGATTTTTATAAGGATAAACTGGGGACTATAGATTGAATGTTTCTGTCCCCCCCCACCCCAAAATTCATATGTTGAAAGGAATTCATATGTAGGAAGTGGGGCCTTTAGTAAGTAGGTTTGGATGATGTCATAAGGGTGGAACCTCCATGATGGCATTGGTGTCCTTTTAAGTACTGGAAGGAGAATTAAGAGCTCTCTCTCCCTCTCTCTCCCTCTCTCTCTCTCTCTCTCTCTCTTTCTCTGCAAGCAAAAAGTAAGATGGTGGCTGTCTATAAGTCAAGAACAGAGCCCTCAACTAGGAACCAAATCTGCCAGCACCTTGGTCTTACACTTCCCTCAGGCCTGGGAGAAATAAATGTCTGTTGTTTAAACCACCCAATCTGTGGTATTTTGTTATAGCAGCCCGATTGATCAAAGACACTGTGATATAGAGGTAGCATAGGTCATCCTGGCAAGTGGTAGGTTCCCACTTTACCTTGGCTATTGTGAATAATGTTGCAGTGAACGTGGGAATACAGATATCTCCTCAAGATAATGATTTATTTTATTTTTTGTTTTGGACTCCAATCTATCTGTTATTATTTATTTTCATGGTCCTCAGATAGTTGCTTTATGTATTCTGCCCTGGTTTTTGCATTGTAATCAGTGGTATAAGTTAAAAAGAATGTACTTACTCCAATTTAGCCAGAACTGGAACTGTTTCTGGCCAATCCCCATACCCCAAGCAGGGAGGTGAGGTATTCACCTTTGTAATATATAAAATAATCTTTAAAATAACTTCTTGCATAACTTCTTATCATAAAGGTTACTTTGTAATAAGGATTTTGCAATTTTGTTTTCAGTATACCTGTAGAGTGCCACACATAAAAGGCCATGCGGTGACTATAATTTTAATAAGAATCAAGTAATAAGCAGTGAATCCAAGAGAAGAGAGAGAGAAATCATTTTTCTTTAGAAGTTGAAAAAACACTCAGTAAGATCTGTGGGGAATTAGGGCAGAGCAGCCATGTACAAGAGCCAGAGATGGAAAATGAGAAATCAGGCGTAGTGACTGTTCTTATGACATCCAGTAGAAATGAATCAACATTCACTATTGTAACTCAGGCAAAATTGGGGTGGCTTTAGGGATAGAAGCTTCCTGGAAATCTTTGGAGAGATGGACCAAGGTTAAGAAAAGAGTAGATTTAGGAAAATAAGCTGGCAATCCGAACCATGTAAATTCTTGTATGTTCCTCTAAAGTCTGCCACCTAGTTACAATAATGTTTTCTGCTTTAAGGGTAAGTGACCGAGATGCTGCCTCTATTCCAAACATACCATGGTATGTGTGAGGAGGTCAGACTGGGGGAGGGAGTTAGGCAACAATACCAGGAAGTAAGTACTCAAAGAGTGGTGTCTACAGAACAGGGACCCCGGATTTCTTGTACCTGCACCCCTTCCTTCAAATGCTTTTGAAGAATGAAGCAGTAATGGGAGATTCTATAAACACATTGTACTTTCATCTTGCTTTCAATGAGTTGCTTCTTGTTTTAGAATTAAAACTCTTTCAATATTAACTGGGAGAGGATGATTGTAAAACTGTTTAATTTTGGTTATGGCTGTTTTCGGACCACTGTGTTTTCCAAATCATATATTACAGGAAAGTAAATGACTGCAAATGGGTTATAGGTAATATTCTATATATAACACTTTATTGACCCTAAAAGGAATGTTTTCCACTTTGCAATAATGTCAGTCAATATTAAGAATTTGAGGTCTTATTAAAAGATTTTCTAAAAATGAAAGCTCTTAGAGATAAATCTGTAGCCACAAAGTAAAGTAGATCATGTGATATGACAGCCATATAATGGGAAATTCACTATAAATTAGCCACATGAAACAGCACAACTAAGATGATACATTATCTTTTACTATCAAAAAAGTGCTTTGTTCAACATTGCAACATAGAGTATCTTATTGGCAGGAAAATAAAAGGCTGTTGGGTCTGTCCCAGCTGTGTACTGAACAAAGCCCCACAGCTGCTTTTTTAGATCTTTTGTGGTAAACCATTGAAGAAGAAAGGGAGTGTGTTTTATCATAAACATCCTTATCCATGTTCTCCCCAATTCTTTCTCCACCTCAGACTTCTTTCAAAATGCAGATCTTGGCCTATTATCAAAAAGTAAAGAAACCAAAGTTTTGCAACTAGAACTTTAATAATTTTTTTTTTTACTTTTAAGTGTATCAGTGAACCAGAGAGTGAACCAGCAGCCAGTGACCAGGGGAGCAGAGGCAAGTAGTTCTCCTCCGGGACACACACCACATTACCTAGTCAGAAGCTTGGCTGGCAGTACTAACAACTGTTGGGGTGGTCACAAGAACCCACCTCCCAGCTCTGGTATTAACTCTAACCATAGTATGGCTACCCAGGTGGATCAAAAGAGCTCAGTCACATGCCATGAGAATTCACCAAATGGCCCCTGTTGCATTCCTACACTCTAGCCTGGCAGAGATACATCAGACTTTCTGGGCTATACAAGAGTTTTGACCACATAATATCCAAGGAAAAGAGCACAATATACTAAAAGCTTCAAAACTTTGATGGAGAAATCCACAGAACTTTTGTACAATTGCCTTTCAATGAAACTAAACTGACTCTATAGGTTTTAGTACAAATCAAAAGCAAGTATTCTCCCAGGGTATTCAATATGGTACCACCAGTTTTTCTCTATTGACCCTACAAGAAAGACTCTTGAAGCAGGCTTCCTGTTGCTGTTCCCCTTTGTTCCCTGATTAAATTGTAAAATATGAGCTCCGTGATTTCTGGTTCATGCTTCTCATTTCATGCTTTTAAATTGAGAGTAAAAATTTCCTGACCCCCTCTTCTTTCATTATTACTCATTTTTCTCAAACCAGGAAACAACTATTTCCAAATGGAAATAGGAAGCCAGAGGACTGGCCATTGAATAGATTTTCCTGTAATAGTTTGCAACTGAAATTTCCTGAAAAAGACCACCCTCCCAGGAAATGGAGAACTGCTCACATGTGCCTGGTACTGGCCATCTGAATGGCCATCTCAAACCATGAGAATGAATAAAGTGAATCCTCTGGCAAGCCTGGATCTTAGTCTACCCCCAGAAGACTACACTACCAGCTTTGGGGAGGTGTACAGGACTTTGGCCTCTGTTTTTTTAGGAAAAAAATTGCTGGTTATTTCCTGGTTTTCAATCTGTCTTATGGGGAATGTGAGAGAATATATCGCCTTGAATTTAGGGTAGGTAGCATATCCTTCCAAGGACTTAGGAACATAGGTAGCGAGATCGTGGGATTACAAAGAAACTTAACTGTTTTTCCCTACAGTTTGGTGGTTTCTTGTGGCCTCTGTGGAGTCTTGTGTCACCTCCAGTAGAAGATATCCAAGATCTTGGAGAGAGGTGCAACAAATCACCCAACCTCCCTCTTCTTACCGTGGCAGGCAGTCCTGTTTGGTCAGTGGTTTGGGGGTAATGGTAGAGCAATGAGAGTGGAGAAAGAGAATAGGAGGTAATGAATGAAATATGTTAGGAGTTATTGATGCACTTCTGCTCCTCGCACCCTTTAACAATCAAGATTTGGTTCTACAGTAATTCTCATGAATCCCAATAGCAACTGTAGGATGACTCAAACCAGATTTAAAACATTTGCTTATGTGGAACTAGCTAATTCAGATATCCTACTCTCAGAGATACCTATAGATTAATACCTTTTCAAAAACTCAATATGTGTATATGGGGATTTTTTTCTTTATTTATATATTTTACAGAGAGACAGCGAGAGAGGGAACATAAGCAGGGGAAGTGGAAGGGGGAGAACCAGGCTTCCCGCAGAACAGAGAGCCTGATGCTGGGCTTGATCCTAGGACCCTTCCATCGTGACCTGAGCAGAAGGCAGATTCTTTTTTTTTTTTTTTATTTCATTTCTTTTCAGCGTAACAGAATTCATAGTTTTACACCACACCCAGTGCTCCATGCAATGCGTGCCCTCCATAATACCCACCCCCCGCCCCTTCAAAACCCTCAGGTTGTTTCTCAGAGTCCATAGTCTCTCATGGTTCATCTCCCCCCCAATTTCCCTCAACTCCCTTCTCCTCTCAAGGCAGATTCTTAACAACTAAGTCACCCAGGCACCCCATATATGGGGATCTTATCCATGAAATGACACCATAGCCAATGACAGAGATAAATGACTTAAAAATAATATTCTAGGGGTGCCTGGGTGGCTCAGTGGGTTAAAGCCTCTGCCTTCAACTCAGGTCATGATCCCAGGGTCCTGGGATCGAGCTCAGCATCAGGCTCTCTGCTCAGAGGGGAGCCTGCTTCCTCCTCTCTCTCTGTCTGACTCTCTGACTACTTGTGATATCTGTCTGTCAAATAAATAAATAAAATCTTTGAAATAATAATAAAAATAATAATATTTTGGATGAATTTTCTGATGACGAGACTTACAAAAATAGAACATCACTTACTTCCTTATTTAGTTTAATTTTTTTTTCCTAGTATATGCCTTTATAGGGAAAGTTGAAGTGTGTTACCTAATTATCCTTAAATTTATTCCTTAATTTTTCCTTAAAATTATAGAAACTAAATAAAATATTCTAAACTATTTAACAATATGTTACACATTTTTTTATCTTCTCAAATATTTGTCTTACAAATTTTTTACTTCCTTTGGAAAACTATCTAGCCTTTACATAGACTTTAAATTGACAGGTGATACCAATGACTTGTACAATTGATTGACTGAATTGCTTTACTCATAGTTTTTGTAACATTGAGTATCCAGAGTTTTAGGAAATCATGGATAAATCAGGCACACATCCTTACTTCAAGAAGTTAAGTGACTAGGAAGGGAGAAAACATTTGTATAAATAACTATGGTTTAAGGAATAAATAGTTACATGTAGTGAAAAATGATACATGTACTGTTATATGTATGTAGTGTTTTTTGCTAATTTTTACATATGAGTTATTAGAAAAAAGCTACTTTAATAGAATTATATAGCTAGAAAAGGTGAACTAGTTATGGTCCTCTGTAGGGAGGTAATTTGAAAGACTACACTTTTTAGTCTACATAAAAAATCTCAATAACATATGTGTCCACCTAAATTTTTTTTAAACTCATATCTATATTTCATAAATTATTCTAAAATTCATAAATAAAACTCCATAAAAAGAGTTCTAATAAAAGATACCTTTTAAATATCTGTAAGAGAAATTCTTACTAATTTTGATAAATAAGTATTATAAGAGGGGAAGATTCTTTGCAAAACTCTGAGTATAAAGAAAGATCTTGGGACACCTGAGTGTCTTAGTTGGTTAAGTGTCTGCCTTCGGCTCAGGTCATGATCCCAGGGTCCTGGGATCGAGTCCCACATTGGACTTCTTGCTCAACAGGGAGCCTGCTTCTCCCTCTGCTTGCCTTTCCCCTGGCTTGTTCTTGTGCAGTCTCTCTCTCTCTCTCCCGCTCTCTCTCTCTGACAAATAAATAAATAAAATCTTAAAAAAAAATCTCATCCAGGAGGTATAATATGAGCAGGTAGTAAGAAAAGGTAGATTCTAAGCATAAAAAGAGAGAGGACTGGTAGTCTGGAGGAGACTGCAGAGAGACCAAACACATGGAGTAGGGGAGAGTGGTTGTATCTGTGAATGCTGGGTAGGCTTGCTGGTCTCTGAGAGCAGTTCTGACAAATTCAGTAGGGAGGTTGGGATCACGATGTAGTAGAAGGATTGCGTTCTGGCCTATTGGCATGGCTTTTCCTGGATGACAGTGGGAAGACATCGAAGAGAATGAACACATGATATTCAAATTGTTCTTTAGAAAGACTAATTAACTGCAGTGCTGTGAGTGCACTGGAATGAGGAAACTTATTAAAATGTTGCTCTAATAATTCAGGTGAAGACTAACGATGAAATACTGAGTGACTGAGGGAGCGAGGGAATGAAAGTTGTAACAGAAAGAAGGGGATGGTTGCAGATGACCTCATGACAGAATTAATCATACATTAAGTGATGTGAAAAACTCTTAACTCTCCACTCACTTGCCCTTGAAATATAAAAATGACCTTTGCTTTGGAAGACTATTGCATAAACACTGAAAATTTTCAAATAATGGCCCAAGTGAATCTTGAAAACAGCTATGGTTAGCATACTACATCAGTCTGAATTTCTCCTTGTTCTTGCATACAAAGTTCAGAGGTATGTACTCAGCATACTTTTCACAGCACAATGCAAGTGTCAAGTTGACTAAAAGCACATATTTCCATCTGATGTCAAACACACTGCCAAGCTTTAATTTTGCAATGAAGCTGCAGTATGTCAAATAGGAAATCAGAGAACTCTGATCGCCTGACTTTCATTGTACCAGCAAACCTGTGGATGCATATTGTCCCAGTTTGGGAATTAAAGAGAAGTCCCACCAAGGTCATTTGGCTCACAGGGTAAATATGCCTGTGTATGTGAGCTGATATTTTTATGTCAGTGATTTACTTGACTGTCTCTTCAAATTAAGCTTCAACCACCCTACCTTTCTTTATGTCAGTTGTCCTTGCTGAAGTCTAAATAAAGGAAATTTAATCCAGTCAAACTATAGACTGAAAATAAACACTGTAGGGGAAAAGTAAGCAGCCTATGTTATTGGAATTCCAAGAGCTCTTTGAGTTCAGCCAGTACTACTCTTACTGGGGACATTCCAGGGGGACCCGTGGTAAGTGCATAAACAAAAAGCCAAGTACTATCAAATAATTATCTGGCAATATCAGAAAAAATTACCATCTTATTTAAGAAAAAAAAGCACCCTTTGGTGTCAGGGAGCATAACATAACAGTGAGGAAATCCACACTGGCATGTGATGGCTTTTCCCCATTAAGCCATAAAGGGCAGGCTGAGTTATGTTCATGCCTTGCCAAACAAGTTTTTGCTGAAGGCAGGAAAGTGGGAAATGCCTGGGCATTTCATTATGAATGGAGAACACTAGATATATTAAGAGACGAGCAAGAGGTAGCAATTTATTGACTGATAAACATGCTCAAATGGAAATAGGAAGCCAGAGGACTGGCCATTGAATAGATTTTCCTGTAATAGTTTGCAACTGAAATTTCCTGAAAAAGACCACCCTCCCAGGAAATGGAGAACTGCTCACATGTGCCTGGTACTGGCCATCTGAATGGTTCACATGTTCAAGCCAGACAATTTAGGGAATTATATGACTGTAATTTTAAAATCTGCATTTCTACTTCATATATCCGAAAGCACCACCATATTTCTTACCCTATAATCTTTTAAGCTTGAAATTCCACCAGAGAAAAGTTTAATGAAAATTGTTCTCTTCTTACCTTTGAAATCCTTTCTTATTAATTTGAAGTGACTGTGCAAATTGTGATTATTGAACAGTCTAGATCATAGAGTGTTTCTGAAGTGGCTTTTATATTGAAGGAGAGAGTAGAGAGAGAGATGAAGAGGAGAGAGTAAAGAGAGAAAGAGAAGAATAAGAGAGGGGAGAGAGAGACAGAACATGAGCGAGAGAATATCCCTCACTTGAGGGGAGGAAAGAGAACTAATTTACCTGACTTTTGCACATGTAATTAATTTACTTCTCAGAATAGTCCACTGTGGTTATTTGGAACCTCATTCTATAATTGAAAGAGAGACTAAGAGAAGTTAAATAAATTGTCCAAAGTCAAGCAGGTAGGAGAAACTCAATGGGAAGGTTTTTCACTGTAAACCACTGGCTCGTAAGTGGTGTAGCCCTAGTGTTCCCTAGAGCTTCCCTGAGCATGCCAAGAGTTGATAAAGAAAGCTCCTTGAGAATTACTTTAATCACTAACTAAAATTTTATTTCTTTTATATCAGTGGTTTTTATTCAAGGGAATGATTTTTTAAATGTTTTTTAAAAGTGTTTAGGGGCACCTGGGTGGCTCAGTTGGTTGGGCAGCTACCTTCAGCTCGGGTCATGATTCCAGGATCCTGGGATCAAGCCCTGCTCAGCAGAGACCCTGTTTCTCTCTCTCCCTCTGCCTGCCGCTCTGCTTACCTGTGTTTTCTCTCTATCTCTCTGTCAAATAAATACATAAAATCTTAAAAAAAAAAAGTGTTTCACAGTTCACCATATCATTCTGGGATAAAGACGTCTTTCCCAGTTCTGCCACAGCTTGACTGGGTGACCTTGGGCAAGTTATTTACACTCCCTGAGGCTCATTTTTTTTCATATGTGAAACAGGAACAATAAAATCACCTTCATAGGTTATTATATTATATGAGATAATCCATGTAAACATTTAGCACAGTATCTGCCGCACAGTGATGATCAGTTAAGGTTAGTGACAGTAACCAGGTAGATTATGCTGCTTTAATAAACTACCATCAAAATATCAGTGGTTTTCAAGGATAAAGTTAACTTTTCATTCACTTAAGTGTCAGTCCCGGGACAGCTGAGCTCTAAATTAGGCTTAATCGAGGTCTCAGAATGAGGGGAGCTTCATTGCAGTGTGGCACATGCTTCCTTGGTCACCTCAACAAGAGCAGTGACAATAGTGACTTGGGCCACTGGTGCTCGAGATCTATCATCTGTGAGTGAAACACAATACTTCTGCTTATATTTCATTAATCAAAGAGAGTTTCATGACCCAGCCAAATTCACTGGGTTGGGGTAGGGTTGGGGGTAGGGTGAGATGTATAACCATATTATGCACCTAGAGCCAATCACAACAACTATTTAAAATAACTTTTACCATTCATTTACAAAAAAGAATATAAACTGAAATCCTCTTTATCAAAAAGAATTTAATCAAATCATTGCTAATGAAATTTTATTATATTAGCAAATGCAAATTTCCCTCCCTACCCAAATTTATTCATTCCCAAATTTAACTACTGCAGAATTAGAATTAAGGAACATTGGTACTTGGGAACCAAGTGTAACTCTTTACTAAATGAAGACCTTTCCTCTTGCATAATTTTCACACGGATATCCCAGCATCCTAACTGTATTTTTCTATGTTTGCTTTATCATTCTCTCTCCTCTCCTCTCTCATTCTCTCTCTATCTCAATTTCCTTCTCTTTCCCTCTCTCCCCCCATCTCTCTGTTTGTAACCATTTGAGAGAAAGTCACAGACATGATATTCCATTACCTCCAAGTATCTTAATACACATTTACAACAAAAGGCATGCTCCTATATAATTATAGAACAATCATAAAAATTAGGAAATTAACATTTAATACTACCCTGCAATCCATATACCCCATTCGGATTTTGTCAACTGCCCCAATGACATCAACTATGAACTCTTTCCCTTGTGGTTAGGAATCCATTTATTTAGTTATCATGTCTCTGGAGACTCCTAAATTAGAGTAGTTCCCCAGAGTTTTATTTTTCCCCTGTATTTCATGATCTTGAATTTTTCTTTTTCTTTTTCTTTTTTTTTTTTTCTTGAGGCATGCAGACCAGTTACTTTGTAGAACAGTTCTTATTGTATGTTTGCCTGATATTTCCTGGATTTAGACTATGCATTTTTTTGGCAGGAGTACCAAAGGAGATGTTATATTCTTCTCAATGTATCATATCAATAGGTACATAATGTTGACTTACCACTCGTTTAACCAAATATCTGTCAGATTTCTCTACTATAAGAATACTTAAGTGAGTGGTGTGAATTATATAAGACTGATGAATCACAGACCTGTACCACTGAAACAAATGATACATTATATGTTAATAAAGAAAAGAATGCTTTTGTATTTGTAATTTTTTAATAAATCATTTAATGGAAAAAATATTTTTTAACAATTTAATTATCATGCTTGTTATCAAACATTCACTCTCCAGTTTCAAAATCTATTGATTATTTTTGTCCAAATCAGTTATTACCATGAGGTTGTTAAATGTCCACTTTTAAAGTCCCTTATTTCTTAGTAGCTGACATGTTACTCTAAGATAGAGATTTCACTTTTCTCTTATTTATTTATTCATTCATCACTTAGATTGGCATGCATCGTTAAGTTCCTATTTTATCCAACATGTCATCACACATTACTATCATCCTTCTTTCAATGCTCCAATTTTCCTAGATTTGAAGATTAGAAGTACTGTAAAGCTGACTTCTGTATTCTCTTAACATTTCCCCCACCATTCTTTGAGCAATTCCTATTTTCTTAGGCAAAAAGATAACCAAGGCTCATCGGTATTTTTCCTGCCCTAGTTTTAAAATCAGTCATTTCTGTAAATACCTCTGGTTCTTCTTAGTGGGAACTGATATTTAGAAAACAAGATTTTGTCACCCATTGTTTCTGAGATGTCATTGCTTTATGGGCCCTCTCAGAAAGAGGGAAATTATGAGTTCATATCATTACCTTCAATTCCAATTCAACTTCATCGGGTTTATTGTGTATCCTTCACCCCAGTCCTTCTGATTTGTTAGAGGCATTGCTCTTGCCCCAGGTTCTTGAGGTGTCTGAGGACCCTATTTTTTTTTATCATAAAACAATTTAGATATTACAGTAAGAATTGAAAAGGAAATATTCTTTTTTGTGTGTGGTCTCATTTTATTCCCAGCTGAAGTATTTCTGAAATGCCCACAGTAAAGGCTGGAGAAGGCAGACTACTTTCAGGTTTGAACAATGTTTTGTGTGCCTACAAATTTACAAAGTAGGACAAGAAATGATTTTTTTTTTTTTTTTTAGTATATGTACCTGTGCATATAAGAGACAGAGAACGATCTACAGTGGGACTTCTGATTCTAGCCAAAATGGAGTACCCTTGTCCCCCCCAGTTTCTCTCTAAAAAATTATTAAAAACAAAAACAAAACAACAACAATAAAAAACAAACACAACAAAACCCTGTACATAATACACAGAAAAAAGAAGCTTAGGAAGACTATAAAAAGTGGAAGTAAGACAGACTGCCTTGGAACCTCACGACTTAAGGAACAGCACAGTGGTGAACCCTCTGGGTTTCCCAAATTGTGTCCTATATATCCCAGAGAAAGTATTTCTTTTATATCCCAGAGAAAGTCCTTCAACCCTCAACTGCCAACAGGTGCAGGAAAAAACAAACAAATGAGAAAAACTTTCAAGAACATCCTATTCCCCCTAGCCAAATGATAGAGAAAGGGTAGTCTATCAACAGAAAGCATTTTTCCTACTACAGCTAAATATTAAGAATGAGAGTAAGAATAAGAAAACCCCATACTCCGCTGTGGTTTTAGTGAGGCCAAGCCAACAAAATATTCTTCCACCCTTCAGCCTCCACCCTGTGCATGTGAGCATGGTGTTCTATTTTCTTATTTGGTGGTGTCAATATTTCCAAGCAGCGAACTGAGCCTCCACCCCACCCAGCATCAACAAGACTAGAAAAGGTGATGAAAATCAGGGCTAGTCAACACTGCTAGTGTCAGCTGACCCAGGGAGGAGCTGAATGCCTATACCCACCCAGCAGCAATGAGACTAACGAGGGGCAGCGCTGGCCTAAGTTAGTCAGTACTTCACTTTCCCTATGCTGGTGTCATCAGGGCACAGTATGGAGCTGAGCTTCCATCCCAGTCTGGCATCAATAAAACAGGAAAAGATGGTAGAGGGCCAGGCTTGTTGGCACTCCACATAACTTCTCTACAACCCCGATGTCACCAGGGTTCGGTGGGGAACTGAACTTCTAACCCAGCTCTGCCACAGCAAAGCAGTGACACTGAACATAAACACTCTACCTGACTCTCATACCACACATCAACAGGTAACTGCCTCAAAAACAAAACAAAACTAAGGAGATGTCAGAGTCTCATAATATAATATCCAGCAGACAATTGTGAATCAGAGGAAATTCTCAACATGAATAAGAAAAGACAATCAACAGAAATCAACATCCAGATGCATCAGATTGGAATTAAGTGACAAGGATTTTAAAGCAGTCATCAAAATATTTGATTAAGCAATTATGAACCTTCTTGACACAACTAAGAAAGAAAATCTTAGCAGAAGTTGTTACACTAAAAGACTCAAATGGATGATACTAGTTGATAACACTGTATTGTATGATTAAAATGTTTGAAGAGAACAGAACTTCAATGTTCTCATCAAAAAAAAAAAAAGCTAAAAATGTAAGTATGTGAAGTGATGGGTGTGTTCATTAACTCAGTGGGGAAATCCTTTCACAATGTATACATATGTCAAATCACCATGTTGTACACTTTAAATGTCTCATAATTTTATTTGTATTTAAACCTCAATAAAGTTGGGGGGAAGAGTCAAATGGAAATTTTAGAACTGAGAAATACAATAATTGATGATAAAAACTTTCTGGATGGACTTAGTCATAGAATAGAGATAACAGAGACTAGAATCAGTGAGCTGGAAGACAGATATGTAGAATTTACCCAGTCTGAAAAACAGAGAGAAAGTAAACTGATAAAAAGAAAATAAAGAGTGAGTCAAAATCTGTGAGACAGTAATGAACGCTCTAATATTTATACCAATGGAGTCACATTAGAAAAGGAAAGAAAGAATGGGATTGGAAACTCTCCGAATTTGGTGGAAAACATAAACATCACATTCAAAAAGCTGAGGAGACCTCAAAGAGGATAAATCCAAAGAATACTAAGCCAAGACTTACCATAATTAAATTTGTGAGAACAAAAGGCAAAGAGAAAATTTTGAAAGCAACCAGAGAGAAAAAACCCATTACCTATAGAGAATAACAATTTGAACCTAGCCAGTTTTTCATCTGAAACCACTGGGACTAAAGGGATACAAGAATTCTGTACCAAGAGAAAAATATCCTTCAAGAACAAGAGGAAGTCAAGATATTCTCAGAAGAAAAACTAAAACAATTTCTTGCTAGCATACCTAACCCTAAAAAAAAATGGTGAATGGAAGTTCTTTAAGCAGACAGGTAATCATAATAACTGGTGCGGACCACTTCTTCTTTGTTACCCCTGCAGGCAGTTTCACTAGAGGAGTGAAATATAGATATTTGGTATTGAACAATGGTGTTATCTGGAAACCCTGCCTAAGATCCCAGGACATAGAGCAATGCCATCTGATACAAGCTGGAAAGTGTGAGCTGTAGGTGTGACCCTGGTTTTCTGTTGCTGATTTGTGACAGAAATGTGAGTCTCCTTTGGAGCCATAGCACATCTTTTTGAAGATGGAGAGCCAAAGACAAAAGACAGTTTTTGAGTATTTGAGTATTCAAGTCGAGCCTTGAGCTGACATGGCACCAAGAACGCAACTTTCCCAAACTCCCCCAATGAGAGAAGAGACATTGCTTAGAAATACACCTGGGAGTGCTCTTGTAGGAAAAACACCAGTGATAGAGACCTGAAACTAAGCCCAGGACTATTCTCCTGGCAAGAAGAGTTGGATTCTTCAATTTTGTTCAAAAAAAGTTAGGGGTGAGGGTTGAGGAATAGTACGAAGGTGTGTTTTGAGGTAAAAAATAATAATAACTTTTCCATTATTCCTCCGCCTGAATATTCATAGTCTGGAACATATCAAAAGCAGTTAAAAATAAAGTGGACTGTTTTGCTAATCTGTCATCCCAGTGTGGTTTCCATATTATTTAAAATAGCAAGCTATGTTTGGGTGACATTTGCTTCGGTGATGTGAATTGTAATTTTCTTTATGATGTCAGAACTGAGTTATTTAGTAAGTGGGAGGAAAGCTATCTAACAGAATGTACCTTAATAGGAAGAAACTTATTTGAACTGAATAAACTAGAGTTTACATTCCCTCAGTCTCTATTTTTCACCTAATATTACCCCATGCTACTGGAACCTCAGCCAAAAATCGAGTTTCTTTCTGGCCCTGTGATTTCCTTTCAGTGAGAAATGTTCAGGCTTAGACACATTAATAAATGCAAATAAATTTAGCTAAAATTTGTTTGGCTGGTTCCCAAAGAAGATCAAGAAAGGAAATAGAGGACGCAAATTATAAACCTATTTAAAGGAGCACTTTGAAATTGGCAAGGTGGAAGGAATAGTGTTTTATGGTGGTTCAGATATATGATATGTTTCATAGAGTGTTCAGAAAAAAAGAAAATGAGCAAACCACAGTCTTTTAGACATAGATGGCATGGCAAGGGTTTTATTTGATACCTAGTCAATGCTTGAAAATGACTTCGGTTCGTTTCAAGTATAGTACTGGCTAAGATTTGTTGAAGAAAACATCCTTATAAGGCCCATGGAGGTATTTGGAGTAGATTAGATTTCATTTGTGCTGTCAGGAGAAAATACTCAATATTCCTCTTATATGTGAAGGAGTTATTCAATTACCAGCAGGTAGACTGCCGCTCTCGTCTCTCACAACTGCCAGGCTTGCATTAGGCAGAGTAATTACATGTGCTTTATTAAATGACTTGTTAATATTGGTCTTCCCCAAAAAAGGATTTGTGGTGAGAAATGAGTAAACTGGAGGACACCAGTCCTGAAACTCTGTGGCTGTTCTTGAGGACTGCATGGGATTGCTTTACAACAAGCACATTGAGAAAAAAAGGAACACATTCAAACTCAATATTTATTAGTGTGCCAAGAATAAAATACAAGCCTCTATCTAAAATGCATGTAGTAGAGGGAAGTTTCAGAATGACCAGCATTTTTATTATTTTGTTTAATAATTTGATATGACCTTTCCATTTTATTTTGCTTGGTTTTAATTCCTTAGGTCTTCTGCCAGTCACAATACTGAAGTCCTAAGGAAGCTGACTGGCATGATTTCCAGGTTGCTCAAATAGGAAAATGTGGGGTGCTTACTGAATTTGATTAGGGTACTTTATTTTCCATATCAAGTAACTTCAATCAAGGAAACTTCACAAACATGAACTACCAGAATCTTAGAGGAAGTGCGTGCAGTGAACCACTAAATCTCCAGGGTTTGCTTTAACCTCAGAGGTAATTCTATCTTCATAGTTAATCAGTGACATAGCTAAGAATTCAAGAGAAAACATCCTATTTTGCCAGAATTGTCTGTAGATGTTTAAATTCAAATCAGCAAGAAAAGCAAATGACCCAACGAGAGTAGTCTTCAAGATTCTTTGGAATTCATAAAAATCTTGCCTTTAAATAATGCTTTTTGGACTAGCTGTATTGCCTTAGACATTGAGTTGATGGGGAAATGGTTATTTTAAGGGTTCTCCTGTTTTACTGGAGTCTTTGGGAGGTTATGAACTAGAGGGAAACACTAGGAGATGATACTGGGCCAGAAAGTTTCCTCTTTTCTCTGATTGATGTGATACAACAGGTTTTCAGGGAGAGCAACCTTGACTTTAGATGGCCTAACATCAGGTCAGGTGTTCCCATCTACTCACATCATGACCCTGCATGTTCTTGCACCTCTCTGAGCTCATCAACAAAAAGAGGCCTATAGCCCTTCCCCTGTTTACTTCATGTTTGTCATGAGACCACGATAATTGAACAGATAGGGAACTGCATTATATAAACCATTATACAAGAAAAATATGTTTTGTTTTCATAACATCAAAGTCACTAAATTAAAACCATCCTACTTACCCAAATTGGTTAAACGTGGCCAGTAGGGATATCTGGTCATGTTTCACACTTACAAATGAGAAACTCATCATTAATATATCAATATCATGACTGAATCAATGGTTCTGAGGTCTTAGAAGCAAATTAGAGATGACAAATTGGCTTGCCCTTGGGATTTAAATAATGTACTCTGTGGAATTAATAATTGTATGAGAAATATTTGCTGAAC
>PISX010011197.1:0-38757 GCA_004024625.1 Mellivora capensis
TATATTTACCCAAGAGGGTAACTGGAGACTCCGGGAAGTATGGGTGAAGTCCAGAGTGACAGGAAGCAACTATTCTGTGATTTCAGATAATTCGCAACCTTAGATGCATTTTACCTGGCTTATTGGCTCTGTGTGAGTTTAATCTTGGGTTAGAAGCACCTCATTTTACTTCCTTAAAATGTTTCCTTAACTTAATATCCCAGGCTTAAACTTTGAGAAGACTAGTTCAGTCTCCCGGTATGGAGCCTCTCAAGTTGAAGATATGGGGAATATAATTCTAGCAATGATTTCTGAGCCTTATAGTAAGTATTGCTGTTGTAACAGTTGCGGACCTAGAATTTGGTCTTGCCGTGTTTACCTCATACACACTTTTGAATGTCCTCCCACAGCTTTCCCTCCCTAATAGCTAAAATGATGACTTCTGTGTTCTCATTTTTAGATCACAGGTTTTCAGATCCAGAGAGAGTAAATTACAAATTTGAAAGTGGCACTTGGTAAGTCATAGAGTGGTATTCCATTTGAGTCTTTTGATTTGTTTTATTCATATTGTGATACTTAACTCCCTTTGTATTTCAATAACTTCACTAAACCTTTTGGCTATCCATTTTCTTTTAATATTAGGTTATTTATAAAAGAAGGTTATATCTTAAAGTGAGCGTGGATGTTGAGGGTTAAACTTAATGAAACTTAATACTTGCAACTTCAGTCACTATGACCCTTAGGTATCCTGTCTGTGCTTCTTTTCACCTCTCTGAACTATTCATCCTCTCACAGGAAAACTTTCAAAGGAAAAATCATAGGCTTTAAGAGTTCACAAGATTTTTACTGAGATAATTTTAAAGTGCGTTCTATCAGCTCCTACTTTAAAGCAAAGGAAATAAGTGGTAAGAAGTATGAAATGGTGGTATCTCTGTGATCACAGGTAGACCTGTTTGCTTGTAATCACGGCAGTGAATTCCTGAGACTGCCTGGTGCCTGAAGTGAGCAGAAACTTCTGACTTCATTGCCCATAGAGAGACTTTGGATCTGTTTAGTTGGGGAAAAAGTGATTCATTTAGGAAGTATCCTAGGACTTCTGGAAATAAGAATATGGGAGGAACAGAACATCAAAATATATAATATTAAATATAATATGTTATATAAATATTAATATAAATATATAATGACGTCAAAATATATACTAGGTGATTTGCAAGTGACTCATTAAGGTGTGGGAACTCCTGTGCATTTCCATAAACACTCTGTGATGGCTCCTCTGTTTGATAGGGAAGATATTTTAATGGTGGAGTCCTGATTGCATGCATATATTCCTGACGAGGGTTAATTGCCAGCTTTATGAATATCTTAAGTTTTGTTGTCAAACTGGATTTCAACTCCACTGGTATACTGGCCAGATCTGAGAATAAATGTAAACCTCTCCTTCTTAGTTCTGGGAATTTACTGGCCGTCAGGGTATTGGGAGAACTTTGCTCCCTATGAGTTGATCCTGGGTCCTTCTGAGTGTATGCCCAGCAAGCAGCAGCTCAGCTGATGGATGGTTTGCTGAGTGAACTAGCTGTGTTGACCTGCATAGGCAGTTGGCTTTCTATAGTGAACTACCTAAAGAATAATTTGAACTGTGCCTAGGTAATCTTTGAGGTTATGAAATAAATCAGGCAGTATTACAAGTCTGTCTGGATACCAAATGATACCTTATATGTAACTAGGAAAGTAGTAGCTTGGAATAGATCAGATCCTCTAGAGCTAATTAGGCAACATGAAGTTTTGCTTGACCCACAGCAGCAAGATGGAGCTTATTGATGACAACACCATAGTCCGTGCACGGGGTTTACCGTGGCAGTCTTCAGATCAAGATATCGCAAGATTCTTCAAAGGACTCAACATTGCCAAGTTGGTTTTCTTTAATCTCTATTTTACTTAGTAATCCCAAAGAGATAATGGTGTCCTATCATTTTTCCTCACTGTACTTTTTACCCCCCCACTGCTATCTGTCCTTTTCAAAGGGGAGGTGCAGCACTTTGTCTGAATGCCCAGGGTCGAAGGAATGGAGAAGCTCTGGTTAGGTTTGTAAGCGAGGAACACAGGGATCTAGCATTACAGAGGCACAAACATCACATGGGGACCCGGTACATTGAGGTATGTCCTCACAACCTGAGATCCTTGACATCTTGAATGAGTATTCATGTTGGAAGGCTCAGAAACTGTATTTACTTTCTCTTTCTTTTCTTAGGTTTACAAAGCAACAGGTGAAGATTTTCTTAAAATTGCTGGTGGTGAGTGCTTTTTATATAATGCGGCTATAAGAAGAATCTGAAATGTATTTATATACCAGGGTAGATAAGGGGGTGTGAATAATTTTTATTACCTAAAGAAACATAGGAGTTGACTTTTTAATTAAAAACAATATATATAATTATATAATATATAACATATATATATGCATATATAACATTATATATACATGTATGTATATAGATGTGTGTGTGTGTGTGTGTGTATGAATGAAACTGTACAAAAGTGAAAGGGTCCTTTAAAGTCATGTACAATGGGAGAGAGTAGTTCTTGAAAGAAGTTAAATAGTCTGAAAACTACTTTCAAACAGCCACACCAGAGTACCTGGAATTGTTGGTTATGTGCTTGTAGGTTTTCTCTCAAGCTTCTATAACTCCTCATTTAATGGCCAGGAACACAGTAGTTTTCTGGCTCTAACATGTTTGAGTACATAGTGTTTGCAGTAATAAGGTCAGAAAAAAATGAGACCAGATACTGTTTTTATCTCATTATTGAGTGATTTGTTACTTTAAAACCTATAAGGAACAGATGCATAATAAATGTTGATTATGGTTTGAAAGGGTTTTTTTTTCTATACATAAAACTATCTTGTTTCTATTGCTGTTATACAACTTTATAACTTTCTCCTTTTAGTATATTATGAATATTTTCCCATGTAACCAAATTTTCTTAAATGTTAATATACAGTATTATGTATCATACATTTTTTAAAACACCCTGTTGGACATTTATAGCTCATTTCCAATTTGTCACCTTAAATATGTTTCAGTGAATATTCTTTTATCTCTGTAAGTGCCACTCATTAGGATAACTCTAAAATTAGGATAGCTGAATCTAAGAATGCAGGTAGACCTTTTAAGAGACTTTTGAAAATATACTATTGCCAAATATATACTAGGGTGACTCTCACCTTAACTGTAGAGAACATTTGTATTTTGGTAATACATAGCCCTGGTTAAAATCCCTGGAACTGTTGAACTTGTAGCAAAAACATCTTGTTTGTACAATTTGCTGGTATATTTGTGTTTTGACACTTAATTCGTTAGTTATGAAGGCTACCAAAATTTGTACAGCTTCAAGATTGCTTCCAAAATCATAAAGTGATGTTTGATATTGGTTGGGGATGAGATATATTTGGAGTTGCTATGGTTCTGAGGTTCCATGATAGATAGCAAAGTTAACTCTTGCATTAATCTTGGGATTTCATAGTATGTGGGTAGTATGAGAGTTTGCTTCTTGAAGGAAAATGTTATGATGCATCTGGCTGGCTCAGTAGGTAAAACATGCAACTCTTGATCTAGGGTTTGTGAGTTCAAGCCCCATGTTAGCGATAGAGCCTACTTAAAAATAATAAAAGAAAATGTTGAGTATATGAGCTTGAAGGATGTGCTTCTGAATATTTGCTATGTGGCAATATTGTACAAAATGCTTGATGATAGGCAGAATGGTAATGAATCTCAAAACTGGCTGCTGTGTTCATTATACTCCCCTTACGTTTGAAACTTTCTTAATAAAAAGTAATCAGGAAAATAATATATCGCCAAAGTGTTTTGTGTGTAGTAACTTATTACCATAAATCTATGAGGTAGGTAGTTTTACTCCCATGTTACAGATGAGGACACTAAAATACAGAGGTTAAACTTGACTAAAATCATAGCCTAGTAAATGGCAAAGTCAAGATTGGACCCAGGCATTCTAGTTCCTTGACCTATGATCTTGCCTAGCATCATGATTTACTGCCTCTCCATAAGAAGAGTACAGTGATTGGTCCATGATTTAATTGTCTGGCCACCTTCCCAAGTTAGGTGTTTTATGAAATTGTGGGGGGTGGGGGTTCGAATTTGTGGGGAGAGAATTCTGATCCTGGAATGTTGTCATGAATTCAGTGGGAGTATGAGTTTTAATGATAAACTCAAGACATTGCCTAGAATTTTACCATTTTAAGCTGGGTGAAGTTGATGTCTTAACCATTTCTCCCCATGCTTCCTGGTATTTGTGTTCCCTAGGTACATCCAATGAGGTAGCCCAATTTCTCTCCAAGGAAAATCAAGTCATTGTCCGTATGCGGGGGCTCCCTTTCACAGCCACAGCAGATGAAGTGGTGGCCTTCTTTGGACAGCATTGCCCCATCACTGGGGGAAAGGAAGGCATCCTCTTTGTTACCTACCCAGATGGTAGGCCAACAGGGGATGCTTTTGTCCTCTTTGCTTGCGAAGAATATGCACAGAATGCGTTGAGGAAGCATAAGGACTTGTTGGGTAAAAGATACATTGAACTCTTCAGGAGCACAGCAGCTGAAGTACAGCAGGTTGGTTTTTAAGAGCATTTTGGTGGCTTTGGGTGATTTTCTATATATTTCCAAGAACAACCCTACATTATTGTGTTAAAACTTGAAGAATATGGAAAGTATAGGTGCATTTTAAAAAATTTCATTCTATGATTAGAAGATAGCCACTGTTATTTTCTATGCATCCAGAGAAAATGTGTTTTTATGTAATTAGAATGTTACTATAGATACATTTTATATTTTTTAAAACTATGTGTCTTGCAAGTTTAACCATGTCTAAAAATTTTCATTTTTAATGTTGCATACATAATTTATTGAGAAATTCTATTATACATTTAAATTGGCCTTTTTTAATCTATAAGAAATTTCTAGATAAACATGCTTATGAAACTCTCAATTTCTGATTGAGTCTTTAGAAGTGAATGGAGTAAGCTTTTAAAGTTTTTTTTTTTTTTTTTAAGATTTTATTTATTTATTTGACAGACAGAGATTACAAGTAGGCAAGAGAGGCAGGCAGGGAGAGAGAGGAGGAAGCAGGCTCTCCGCGGAGCAGAGAGCCCCATGTGGGGCTCGATCCGAGGACCCTGGGACCATGACCTGAGCTGAAAGCAGAGGCTTTAACCCACTGAGCCTCCCAGGCGCCCCAGCTTTTAAAGTTTTTAATATCTTACCAAATTTATTTCCAAAAGGTCTGATCAGTTCTATACTGCTGGTAATGGGATAAAGTGTCCTTTTGTCCTGTTACCCTCTCAGAATTCAGAAATGTTTTTGAGGCACAGGTGGGACATTTAGTTGGCCCAAAATGATCCAGACATGAAGCCATCTGTAGGGTTTCAAGCCTTTTGGCTATTCTTGACTTACCAGCTGAAGGGTCTTTAAGGGTCTACATTTTTCTTTTGTATCTGAAATCATGCAGTCTGCTTCACATGTGGCTCTTCCAAGTTAATCTGTTTGGGTCCCCTAGTAGAATAGAGCAACTTTAATGATACATTTCATCTTTTAAAAGCAGTTTAGGACACTGACTTTACTATCATTCCTGTGAGTTCATAAAATGATTTTGTCTAGTTTCTTTCTGCAAAGCCCATTGTGTATTGTGATTTGAAACAATTGCTCAGAGTTGAAAAGAACTTCTCACCTCGTAGGATACCAACATGATTTTTATTCCTTGAGTAAACATACATGACATTTTAAGCTAGTTCTGCATCCTGATGTACTAGTGCTCTTGAACCCTAAACTGTGAACATCCTTACAATTTAAACAATTCTGTACCTTGTTGAAAATGAGTATCATATGGGTACCTAGGTGGCTGAGTTGGTTGGACGACTGCCTTTGGCTCAGGTCATGATCCTGAAGTCCCGGGGTAGAGTCCCACATCAGGCCCCCTGCTCAGTGGGGAGTCTGCTTCTCCCTCTGACCCTCTCCCTTCTCATGCTTTCTCTCTCACTCTCTCTCTGAAATAAATAAAATCTTTTTAAAAAAGAGTGTCATAAATTCTGAATTTCTAAAATATGCTAAACATGCTTGAGGCTTCAAATATTAGACATATCAGTGCCAATCCAGAGGAGGAGAAAATAAAATCTTAGATTTTTTTTTTTTTTTAAAGATTTTATTTATTTATTTGACAGAGATCACAAGTAGGCAGAGAGGCAGGCAGGCAGAGAGGGGAAGGGAAGCAGGCTCTCTGCCGAGCAGAGAGCCCGATGCGGGGCTCGATCCCAGGACCCTGGGATCATGACCTGAGCCGAAGGCAGAGGCTTTAACCCACTGAGCCACCCAGGTGCCCCAAAATCTTAGATCTTTAACTAGTTTTTAAAAAACTAAAAGAACAGTTTTATGGAAACTTGGCCTAGAACAGACTACTTCAGGGCCTTGGCTACTGTGTTTTGATTTGGTTTAGGTATAGCGTATGCTGCCGCTCGCTATGTGACTTCACCGCAGTGAGGTTTGGGTGATAGATGAATTCCCATTCCAGCCCCCATCCTACTGATTTATTTAAGAAATGCTGAATCACATGCTCTGCGCTGTCGTCTTCTCATTCCTAATAACCGTTTCATTCAGTAACTCCCTGCTCATCTCCTATTTGGCAGGTATCGGAAGGTGCTTGACCATTTCTGTGCTGTTTGTCTACAGCCACACTTATTTCCTGCTCATGTTCATTCCATAATGTTGGTGCTGTGTCTGCATTATTTATATAATTAAAAAAAAAATCTTGCTGTCTCTTAGGTTTCTTTGGCTGTGTTGTATTTGTTCTTTGATTTCTGTTACCACTTAGCAACTGAACAGGGTGGGAGTGAGGAAATTAGGGCAATTTGGAGGGAGGGTTTTGATTCTGTATTTTCAGTTTATGGCATGATTGAGGTTACAGAAGTAAGTTCAGAAAACTTAGGGTTGTCACACATGCTGTTTGCACAAGGACCTCCTAGTAGTATAAACTGGTAGGTATGTAATAAACTAAGGCAAAAGTAGACCAGAACCTTATATATTTTTTAAAGATTTATTTATTTGAGAGAAAGAATGAGTATGAATGAGGGCGGAGGGGGGGAACAAAGGAAGAGGGAGAAGGAGAACCCTCCCTCACCCCCCATGTAGGGCTCAATCCCAGGACTCTGGGATCATGACCTGAGCCAAAGGCAGACACTTAACCAGTTGAGCCACCCAGGTGCCCCTTTGTAATTTTTTCAATTTTTTATTTTTTATAAAAATAGACTAGAACTTTATAATAGAGTTTTGCCTGGGAGTAATCCTTTTTCCTAAGTATATCGAACCTCTCATTCATTTTCAAGATAGTGGAATTCCAGGACTTTAAAAACAAAAAACAAAAAACAAGTTGCTCTGATTTGCCACTTTCTCAAATTCACATCAAGACTGATTATTCTGTGGTCACCAAATAGTTTTTTTCATTCTTACATTACCAAGCATTCAGTCTTGGGCTCTATACATTGTTATAAATGTAGCATTGTATTCTAATGTAATCCAGAGTCATTGTTTGACCTGTGGTTCCTCTACAGTGTCATTCTCTTGCTTGGGTTTGGAGGTAGAATGTGATAACAATATTAAGGGGAACACCGTGCTTCGTGAGATGAAATCTAATAGATTGCTACAAAAGTTCACATTTAGCCGTATGTCCAGAGGGTTACACAAGCAGCATACTTCTCAGGATATTTGTCCTGAGACCGTGAGATGCTTGTCCAGTAGACCAGTCCTTGATCGCAGCTCATTGTATTGTGTGTGGCATGTGCCTCAGGCTGCATTTGACAAAAGTGGGCGGTCTCCTTCCCCCATAGGAGTGTCTGAAACTTGAATATGCTTATGAATTACCTGGGGCTCTTGTTCAAATGCAGGTTCACATTTCCTAGGTCTGGGGTAGAACTGAGACACTGCATGTCTAACAAGCTCCACAGTGCTGTGTTCTCGTTTGCAGATTGCATTGGAGGAGCAGGGCTCTAAATCACTTCTCTTTTGCTTCGAGTACAGGTGCTGAATCGGTTCTCCTCGGCCCCTCTTATTCCACTTCCAACCCCTCCCATTATTCCAGTACTACCTCAGCAATTTGTGCCCCCTACAAATGTTAGAGACTGTATACGCCTTCGAGGTCTTCCCTATGCGGCCACAATTGAGGACATCCTGGACTTTCTGGGGGAGTTTTCCACAGATATTCGAACTCATGGGGTTCACATGGTATTGAATCACCAGGTAAGGAGTAACTTACTAGAAAACTGATTTGCTTTATCTGAGGAGCAAAGGCCCTCTTTCAGTTTAAAAAAGAGAAAAAAACGTATAGGCGTTCATCAGTGGTATTGTAAGCCTTTAAGGAAAGCTGTAACTGTAGATGCCCGAGGTCTTTCAGATGGATGCTGAAAGAAAAGAGTGCTATCATTAGCGTGGTAATTTAAATTCAGCTCTGATTGCACCATCACTTGTATCCACCGGGTTATCAGTAGTCTCAGGAACGATACACATACATTCTCTGTCTAATACAACATTTTTACTGTTGCAGCCACTGAGCTTCGCTGTTGTAACTTGAAAGTGGTTTTAGACCATATATAAACCAAAGAGCGTGTCTGTGGTCCAGAGTCGTTTTTACTTATAGATTGGTTAGAACTCGCTTATTTTATATATATGACATTAAGTGATATTTAGTAGAGTACAGACTTAGTAAGGATTTGTATCTGTACCACCTGAAACAGTAGGTGATCATAACAGTTGCTCAAACGTGTTAATGATAATTGTTGGGAAGCTATCCATCAAAGGATAACCAAATTCTAATGGTATACAAGTATATATTCTAAGCATATAAAAAGTAGTTCTGTCTTGGTGTCTCCCAATTTTTGGTTAAATGAAATCAATCCTATTACTTGCTAAATAAGTCACTAGCATTGTATGCTGTGGTAAACGGAAGAGGATTTTTAAAAACCTGTAAACCACAGTGAATCCAATTAAAATTTTGGAACTCTTAAAAGCAAGGTTGCATTAGTTTTTAAAAGTTTTCTCTGAGCGCTATGGGTTGAATATAGGTGTGTATTGGAAATACAACATTTTTCTAAATTACTAGTCTGGGGATGAGGAACCAGCAAACCTCCTGAGTCCCTGGCTTGGTTTTCCACACCAGCACATGCTCGTTCTAACTCTCATGTCAGTATTAAACTCTGCAACTTTTAATCTATGTACCCTCTCAGCATGCTTCACTGGTGGGAGTCCTTGAATAAAACTTCCCTACAATTCAGCATTGCCAGGAAATTGTTTGGTTTCTCTTTGAGCACCATTTCTAATAATCTAGGGGCTATTTTTGTTCTTTGATTAACCACAGTGGACATATTTGCCTGTTATTGACCCATGTGACCTATTGTGATTGCATTTGGGAGAAATGCTTCTTTAATGATGGACGAGCTTTTAGCTACCTTGAAGATGTTAGGTTTCCATCTTGGATTGGGTTTCCCTGGTATCCCTGATTTCCCTGGTATGGTAAACTCTTATGGTAACTTGCATGGTTATAATTTACACTAAATAGTCCCTTAGAGACTTTTAAAGAAATCCATAAAAAAGGAAAGGAGTCTTAAAAGCTGATCATGTCTTTTTCTCCCCCATAAAATGTCCATGTTAAAGAAAACCAACGTGTTCTGATTCTGTGAAACAGAGGTCTGTCGGCTTGGTTTTAAACAGGATTTTTAGCAAGCAATTAGTAATAGAGGAAATGTCTATAAACACCTGTCTGGCTAAGGTTTAAGGTGGAGGTGCCAGGGAAGAGGTGAGAGGAGGCTTCAGGGAGAAGGGAAAGGGATCTTGCAGGTCAGTGACAGACAGCTGAGACCCAACACAGAACACTGGTTTATTCAGCTTCATGTAGGAGCATACATAAAACTCTTATACTGGTGTTCCTACTTGTCAATCAAGTAAAATTTAATTGGATTTTTCAGAAAGTCAAAACCCAATATACAGTCCTATACTTTGAAACCCCAGTTCTAAGGAGACCCTTTCAAAACCCTGTAAATCTGTTACTAATTAGCAGAAATGAGAAAGGATTGTTTTCAGCTATGAGCTCTCAAAACTCTCTCCAAAGTTTTGTGGGCCGTTCTGGTGATTAGGTGATAAAATGCAAGTTAGATTTCCGTAGACTACACTTGTCACCCAGATTTTGTGGCTAAAATGTCTGTACTGTGGGTGATTGTCACTTTGCATGTTTTGTAAGCAACCATTTCCTTGTTGAAGGAGACAGTCTCCTTTTGTTTTTATTCTTCCCCCACACGCTCAGGGCCGCCCATCAGGAGATGCCTTTATCCAGATGAAGTCTGCGGACAGAGCATTTATGGCTGCACAGAAGTGTCATAAAAAAACCATGAAGGACAGATATGTTGAAGTCTTTCAGTGTTCAGCTGAGGAGATGAACTTTGTGTTAATGGGGGGCACTTTAAATCGAAATGGCTTATCCCCACCGCCATGTAAGTTACCATGTAAGTTTTTCTTGGGTCTTGGCGCTCTTCTACGCTGTATGCTGGTAGGTGCTTAAGCTGCTTTCATAACTTTCTGTGCCCTGGTTCTTTCTCAGGCAGGTGAGGGGTTACATAAGGCTTTCCCATCTGAAATCGGTAGTATCTGGTAATCATTTAAGACCTTGGTTGTGGACACCCATAATTAGAGATGCTACGAATACCTCCTTTCAAATTATATTCTTGCTTTTCCAGTGATAAGCACTTGATTTCTGAAGCTTAGTGTGCTCAAGATAAGCACTGACTCTGGGAGGCAACCTGGCTATGTAGATATTTTAATACGCATTTAAAGGTGAAATAAGTATGGCTAGATCATTTTTCTCCCCCCCCACCCTTTTTTTTTTTTTTTTGGTAACACATTAAAACTTTTTTTTTGGAAGGGTAATTTGCTATCCATTTTCCATTTTTAATTTTTTGAGCATTAAGTATTCCTTTGGAGAGGACAATCTGGGGAGCACTTCATTTGCTCTCCAGGATATCTCGAAAGAGCTAGTTAGTGATAAGACACAAATGCGTAAATAAATTAGCCAAAGTTTCCATTGGATCGCAGGATCAGTGCTTAATGTCAAGCCATGCTCTTGCTCATTGTCACCTGGGTGCAAGCCATCTGGAATCCTGTGTGAGAGGAATAAGCCCTTTAGTCTGGACACCATGTTGTGGTTCGTGACTAAGGAACATTTGTGGATCTGATATTAAAACTTGAATCTTCTTGACACAATTTTCACTTTTCAGTAAGACATACCTTGTTAGGAGCAATGCTGGGTATGTTTAAAAAAAGTAGCACTTGGGATATAGTCCAAAGATAATGGAGAAAGCTTACTGGATTATGTATTTGATCCCAATAAAATGGAGTGTGTTAGGACATCACTTTCTGTAAAGAGGGATCTATAGCAATAAAACTATTTGATAAAGTATTTTTCATATAGAACATTCAGTGGGGCTTAATCCTTTTTTTTTCCCCCTTGGACTTCCTAAATGCTAATAATTCCATTCAACTGCTGCTTGCTATTGGTGAATATCTAAGAGTTGATGACTAATGAATATCAAGTTCTGGAAACTTATGATTGGGATTAAGTGGTGTCTTAGAGTGATCTTATTCCTATGATATCAGTAACATTTATGATTTCCTTGAGTGATGATCTTATCAAGCATTGCGAGATAAGGGAATTTCTTCATACTGTGTAACCCAAATTATTCTGCTATGGTATTCTTTTACCTCTCTCTCTTCCTGGTGAAAAACTGATCATTACAGACTTTCTTCACAAGACTTTGATTTTTTTCCCCTTTCCTCTCACAAACCCTAAGGTAATAGAAAGAACTTAAAATGCTTTTCCACACAAAAATAGATGTCCATGTATTTTAATATCCCCCAAAAATCTTAACCAAAATTGACTGCATGCTATTTTAGCAGAAGAATTCACTCATTAAAAAAAAAAAAGTCAGAATTCCAATTGACACATGCTAATATTATGCCTATTCAACTGGACTTTTTTTTTTTTTTTAACCTACGAACTCACTTGAGGTGATTTCCCATTTTTACAGCAACCAAAAAACTTAGAGAAATTGCATATTTTTTTATCTACTCTCAACAACTAAAAAAGTTAAGAGTGATTGCTTAATCCCCCCTGAGGAGTTTCTTATTAAATCTGGGAAAGAAATGCTGCTGTAGTCTCGGTGTTTTTGTTTATTGAAATTTTAACTTTTTCAAAGGGTCGAACATTTGAAGGTAAATTCTACTTTTCTAAAGCAATCTATAAATATACGCATCTGATTCTTTAAGAGTATAAGAATAGCTGTCCTTTCATTTGAGGAATATCCAAACGTGGGCAGCCTAATCTATTAACAAAAATTTCAACCTTTTTTTATATTGTCCTGTAACAAATTACTTGATAGTTTTGAAAGCAAGGTACAGGCATAGGCCTTATAATTTTCTGTATAACTTAGGTGTCTCAGTTTGCTCTGTTTGTCCTTTTGTGGAGTCTTTAAGCTCAGGAATCTTCATTTTAAAACTTATCTACATTAAGTATCGAACATGCAGTACAGTTTTTGGTGAATTATGAAGGAGATACCTAAAAGTTGAATATGAGATTGCTGTGTTGGTCTTTGGTTAGTAGCCCTGTGCAGCAGACTCTCTTACTCATCTCCATACATACGTAGAAATTCCTAAGAAACACACGAGACAGTAGAGATTTTCCTGTGAAAAGGTTTCCCTTGGGCCTCTGCTATTTGCAAATTAGATGGTTCTAGGTATAAAAGTTGAGGAATTCTAAATTCAGGTAACTATTCCGTTATCTGTTCTGTTCTGTTGAACGCAGATGGCCTGGAAAGTTGTGTTCATCCCACGTGTTATAGCTGTTGAGCAGTAACTAGGATGACTTAAAGAGTTATGGGGCCTGGAAGATGTTGAATAACTAGAAGATAATAGAATTTCATCCTTTCTGTTTTCTCTTCAACCTCAGTCAGCTTTTTATCAGCCGACTCTCAGGAAGGCTTGAGCATGTTTTTCTTGAGTTATTTTTCAGGCTGGGTAGTGGGGTTTTTTGGTGGTTGTTTCTTTTTTAGAACAGGTCCAGAGATGGAGCTAAGCTTCAGAGCCCATCTTCTGGGGTTCATTTAGGTGGAAATAATGCAGAGTTAATCTACTCTTAGGTCACTTCATTCTGACACCCATCTATGCTTTGGCATAGAACTCGTGAAATCATTTTTATCCTAACCATTTTCATCTTACATTGTACTACAGAGTAGATAACAAGGTGAAAGAGAAGCATAGCTCTCAAAAAAGCAACAAACCACCCAGCTTTTAGTGTGAAGTTATACTAAATGTCAGTCCTGTGTTTCTTTCCTCAAAGGGTTAGTTTGTGGTAACTGGCAGGAGTAGAAAACAAAAAATCACATGTCACGAAATGGTCTTTTCCCCAATTTCTAGGTCTTCAGGTTTTGAGATTATTTTTAGGTGTTAATCTATATAATCAAAGGAAGTTGCTTGGAAATTTTAATCAAATATTATATGAAAGATTAGAATTCAATGATTGAATCAAAAATTCACCAAAAAATTACCCACTATTAAAAAAATTGTTTTCAAACTTTTAAGAAGATTATATTTGAGAAATTTCACATTGTTGTTGTTGTTTTGGTTTTTTTTTTTTTTTTTTTAAGATTATTTATTTATTTATTTATTTGACAGATAGAGATCACAAGTAGGCAGAGAGGCAGCCAGAGAGGAGGAAGCAGGCTCCCTGCTGAGCAGAGAGCCGGATGCGGGGCTCGATCCCAGGTTCTGGGATCATGATCTGAGCCGTAGGCAGAGGCTTCAACTCACTGAGCCACCCAGGCACCCCAAGAAATTTCACATTGTTACAAAAATTTCAGAAAGTACTAACTATATACAATAAAAAGAAGTTGTTTGGGATGATAAAGAACTGGTGTCTTTAAAATGTATGTATGTGTGGAGCAATGACGTCATGACTTGAGAGCTAGCAAAAATTGTCCTTTGGGAACAGTATATCTCAAAGTCTCTCTCTTTGCTTATTTAGGCCTGTCTCCTCCCTCCTACACATTTCCAGCTCCTGCAGCAGTAATTCCTACCGAAGCTGCCATTTATCAGCCTTCTGTGCTTTTGAATCCACGAGCACTGCAGCCCACCACAGCCTACTACCCAGCGGGCACTCAGCTCTTCATGAACTACACTGCGTACTATCCCAGGTAAGTCTCTGATGGAAGTGGAAATGAGCGACAGAAACAAAGGACTCCTTTGATAGGCAGTGCCTGAGTTCACAAAAGAATACTGTCTGCCACTGAAGATTCGGATGGCAATCTAGCTTCTGTCCTACCTCTCTGGCCAAGAAGGCTGTTTAAGGACCAAAATAAGTTTGTTTTTTAACCATAACTGGACAGCAGAATCTCTTAGGTTACATATATATACAACTTTCTTTTTTTCCTTCTCCTGTCATAGGGCCATAAGTAGGCATCATAACAGCGTGGCAATATCCTGTGAACAGATTCCAAAACAGGAAAATCCATAAGAGCCATTATAGTTTAAAGTCGCATCAATTCACATGTTCACTCATAATAAATACTGTTTTAAATTTTATAGAACTTCCATGTTTACCCCCCCCAAATCAGTTCTAACATGTCCAAGATGAGATTATTCAGTACTTTCTTAGAATCAAGAATCAATTTCTTAGAATCAATCTGATTCATTCTTTCTGGTTGTGCTCAATTTCTGGAAAGCAACAGGTATGATGGAGGGAAAGCTTTTGGTCTGAAAGTTGGGAGACCTGAGATTTACTCTCAGCTCTTAGTCTAACTGGCACAAGTCACTTAACCTTTCTGGTTCTTATAAAATGAGGAGATTGGCCAAATTTCTGGAAGTCCCTTCCAGGTCTGATTGCTTGTGATTCTAACTTGGATGTAGAATGCCCTCATTTTCAAATTTGCTTTTCAAAAAGATCTGTTTAGCCAGTGACTGGTTCATTATTAAAATAAAAACTTATTTTATTTTATTAAAATTAAAACTTTATTAAGATGCATTTTTATTAAAACAATTTTACTTTGGTGCAAGCAGTATTGCTCAAAATTTTAAAAATTACACCAGGCCTTATTTTTCCTTCCCCAGCTATTTTGATTATATGTTTTGAGTACATCCACCAATATGTAAGTGAGGTTTTTTGATGAGTGATCTGGAAGTAACCTATCCAATCACCACAGTTGCTATATCACATTGTAGCTTTTTTTTCCCCCTCTCCATCTACTTTTCTAGAAGGGAGCAGAAATTGTAAAATCTCAATAGCAGTGAAGCTTGTGGCCTCTGTTAATTACATTTGTTACTTTGTTACATATTTTTAAAACATTCATAAATGCTGTTGTACATATTCTTTATTCCCCTGGGGAAAAATAGGGAGAAGGCCATAATAATCATCCGTTGGCCATATTTTGAAGGTTTGTAAAGGCTCAGAAGCATGAATCATTGTTCATGGTTGAGCACTCTGTCAAGCATCTGGCCCCGTCCCAGTCTGTCACCTACTCTGGATCCTGTGACAGTCACTTGCTAGTTGTGGGCTATGGTTTAAGAAAGATCTTTCATTACCCTTCTTATACCTCAGGATGTCAGGAGTGAAATGCATTGATCCTCTGGGTGCCTGGTGCTGTTTTTCCACTCAAGAATACATTTTCTGAATATCTGGCTCCACCTCTGCCTTGTAATATAGACCCTACGAAAAGAAGGAATCCCTTGGGGGTGCCTGGGTGGCTCAGCACGTTAAAGCCTCTGCCTTTGGCTCAGGTCATGATCCCAGGACTCTGGGATCAAGCCCCACATCGGGCTCTCTTTGGGGAGCCTGCTTCCCCCCTTCTCTCTCTGCCTACCTCTCTGCCAACTTGTGATCTCTGTCTGTCAAATAAATAAAATCTTTAAAAAAAAAAAAAAAAAGAAAAGAAAAAAGAAGGAATCCCTTAGAAATAGCCAGCTAACCTGGTAAGATGGGAATTCGAGTCTTGAAGCCCAAAAGTCAAGAGGAACTGACATTTATGGTTTAACAGCTCCTGTCATTTTGGGCCCTTGGCTATAGGTTAACATTTTCTAGTAGTTTTAAAGTTTGTAAGGCCATCATTGTTCCATATAAGAGTATAGAAGTATAGTGAAGGGGGCTGGGTGGCTCAGTCATTAGGCATCTGCCTTTCTCTCAGGTCACGATCCCAGGGTCCTGGGATTGAGCCCCACATCCAGCTACCTGCTCAGGTAGCCTGCTTCTCCCTCTCCCGCTCCCCTTCTTGTGTTCCCTCTCTCACTGTGTCTCTGTCAAATAAATAAATTTGGGGGGAAAAAAAAAGTATAGTGAGTAAAAGCAGATTCCCATTTTATATACCTCTAAGTCTAGAAGCAGTCGCGGTTACTGGTTTGGTAATAAAGACATATGTGTGTACTTCTGAATAATGTGGCATAACTTAACATGTACTGCTCACTTGTTCCTTTTGTTTTGTTTTGTTTTGTTTTGTTTTCATCGACATCTTCCCTAAGGAATATATATTTATTTCATTCTTGTAACTTCCACATGATGTCACAAGGGTGAAAATACATCAGAATTTCACAATTCCTTTATTTTTAGACCTCTAATTTTAAAAGTTTTTCTCTACTAAACCAAGCTCATATTGATCTTTAAGTACTTATATTTCTGTGGACAATTTCACAGAAAGGGATCTTTAAAAAAATGCTTATTTTTAGAGAGTGCAAGTGGGGAGAGCGACGAGGGGGAGGGAGATGCAGAGTCCCCGCTGAGTATGGAGCCCAATGTGGCACTCAGTCTCATGACCCTGAGAGTATGACCTGACCCGAAATCCAGAGTCAGGATGCTTAACCAACAGAGGCACCCAGGTGCCCCAGAAATGAAAATTTTAATTGGAGGTTATGTGTATTAAATTAATACTTTCAAATAACCCCTAACATATTTCATTATTTGAATTGACATTTCCCTAATTGTAGTGAGATTATCCACACACAGTGTTTAAACATGGGAATGTCTTCTTATACTGCAAAATCTAGAATAATTTTAAAAACAAATTCCAAACTGTAAAATAGCAGAATACCATACCAATACCAATAATTTTCTAACCTGACCTGACTAAAAGGCATTTGAGGCTATTGAAAAATTCCTGTGTACGTTTTCAAGTATATTTTGACCATATTCCCTCATAATGGGGAAGACTTGAGAGTGTCTGTGAGGCAAAAAAGGATATTAATCAGACACTCTAGAGCTTTTGTCTCTTTTAAGATTAAAGGTTTTAAAATTCCCTACTTTTTAATGAGATATGTCAGTTTAACTTTAGATTCAGTGTGTTCTTTAAGAGGTTAAGATGCTAATATACTTTGCAGATTTTTTTTTTAAGATTTTATTTATTTGATAAAGAGCAAGAGCACCAGTAGGGGAGGAGGGACCAAGGGAAAGGGAGACAGACTCCCTGCTAAGTGCAGAGCCCTGGGATGCAGGTCTCCATCCCAGGACCCTGAGATCGATCATAAGCTGAGCTGAATGCTGCCACTTAACTGACCGAGCCACCCAGGTGTCCCTATTTTGCAGTTTTTGGGGTTTTTTTTAAAGATTTTACTTATTTATTGGACAGAGAGAGCAAGAGAGCACAAGCAGGAGGAGCAGCAGAGGGAGAGGCAGAAGCAGACTCCCCAGCGAACAGGGAACTCAATGTGGGGTTCCATCCCAGGACTCTGGGATCATGACCTGAGCTGAAGGCTGGTGCTTAAATCATCTGAGCCACCCAGGCACCCCCCTGCCCTTTTTTTAAAGCATGGCACCTCGAAAAGAAGTGATTAACTTTAACCTTTTTTTTTTTTTTTTAAGATTTTATTTATTTATTTATTTATTTATTTTTTAAAGTGATCTCTATCCCCAGCATGGGGCTTAAGCCCACCACCCTGAGGTCAAGAGTCACATGTGCTACTTACTGAGCCAGACGGGCACCCCAGTTTTAACTGTTTTTAACTTCCAATTTAACTGAGCAAATGTGAGATCTATTGGGAATATGATTCATAAGACATATACTCTTCCTAGTATAGAGTGGCTGACAGAGTGCATGTGTGACCCTGTGCTAAGTCAGTGACATCCGAGGTCTTCAGCTGGAGGGCATTTGTCCTTATTTTATCTCTAATTTGGTCTATTTAAAAATTTGAAGATAAACTCTCCAGTGGCTACTGCTCTGAGATACAACATCTTTTATCATAAGGATTTGGGTTACTTGAGGAACATTTAAGGAGAAAATGTGAACCATTTATTTTTTGGGGGGGAACCATTTATTATTATTAAAGGAGTTTTTAGCAGCCTAAATGTGTGGCTGTGACAATAATATTTTGAAGAGTAAGTGAAATAAAAGCATATGTGGCTTTATTTTCTGCTTATGGACTTTCCTCTCCCTTTTGGAAGACAGTTTCAGTTACCCAATATCCTAGCACTTAGCCAAGGATACAAAGGAATTAGAAGGGCAGATATATTTATGCCCACCCTTCTTATGACTGAGAACCCCCTTTTATCTATAACACTTTTTCTCTTCAAAAGGAGAGTCCTACCTTTTATCCTCCCCTTTCATTTTTCCTAGAAAAGTATATTCTCCTTTGCACCAAACCTGTGGCATAGGTGAAACAGGTTGATTTTTCATTTCTGTGCCATCCAATTTAAGGAAAGCCAGATTCACATACATGTCTTTATATGGAACACCTTACCTTTGGTAGGACACTAAATAAGTAGCATATCACCTTGAATCAAGAAAGAGGGCAAGGGATATTTTATTCATGAGTGTGCTTCATTTCCGTTCATTGTGCAATCAGCTTATTCTACCTAAGCAATGAATGTATATATGTAGTAATATTGAGGAATTCTGCACTGTTTGGTTTGTTGTATAGCATTACTGTATTCTATTTTTAAATTCTTCACATTTGAACCAAAAAAATACCAACCCTCTGAGAGATGCCTATATTTTGTATTTTCAGTGTCTAGCTTTTGGGTTAAGTATAATTTCATTCCTGTGCAATTGTAACAAATAGTGGGGAGAGATCTCCTATACACTTCACCAGGTTTCTCCCAATAGTAACATTTGGCAGCCAGTTTACTTTCTAATTTATTTGGTGAAAGTTTTCCAAAAGACTAGGAAAAAAGATTAAATGTATCTTTAGTATGGGATTATATTTTTCTTGGTTATTAAAATAATTTTTTATAACTTAAATATTTAGTGCTACAAGTGCAAACTGGAATTCAGCATACAATGAAGTGATACCAGAATACTGTAGTAATAAAGAGTATCAAGCAATGTTGTAATAATGGAGAAGCGTCAGATAATCTTTGTTGGTGGGAGTAATTATAACTAAAGTTTTTCAGTTTGGATGACAGTTCTAAATCACATAAGCAAGAACTGCTGTGGGCAGTTAACTCTATTGTCCATGACAATTCAGTATAGCTGTCACGGAAGTAGTAATCAGCTAGGCTGGAGACTTTATTCATGTAATGAGCAGTTCAGGGATTTAAAATGCAAATGTGCTTAACAATCTTTTTAGCATGGCAGAAAATTATAGTGTAGTGAACATCAAGGAAAAATAACCATTCAAAACACCTGATACAATTTGTTCTGATTTGTAAATCTGTTTGTCTAAGAATTTTTTTTTAATGTGTATCATGTTACTTTCAAGCATAGCATTAAGAAAACTCTATTATAGAAATTTTCAAAGTCAAGAGATCATCTTCTCCCTACTTGTGACAATATTATTTCATCTGTTTCAGTTTACCCTGCTATACTCCTATCCTGGAATTTTTTAAAAATATTTCTTCTTTAAGTAGGTTGCACACTCTACCCACTGAGCTGGCCAGCCACACACCCCAACCCTCCCGGCACCCCCCCCCCCAAACATTTTTAAAGTAGAAAACCTAGAGGTCATTTCTTTCACCTGCTACTATTTGTGTGCCAAATATATCTTTAAGCACCTTATTCTCAAAACACTACTGACTATAAAGCAGGAGAATTTAGTAAAACACACATATATCAGTGTTGATAAAATAACCCTCTTTTACCTTTATTGCCTTAAACGTTTCCTTGGTATATGTTTGAGAGATTACACTGAAAGAGGCCTAAAGGAAGAATTGACATTTGTCTATGAATTTTAACGTTTTAGGTTAATGACTTATTTTGACTTTCCTTGTGAGTTCTTTCATTTATTTAAATATTTTTGTTTTTAAGTAATCTCTATACCCACCATGGGGCTCAAACTCAAAACCCTGTGATCAGGGGTCACATGCTCTTCCAGCTGAGCCAGCCAGGCTCCCCGAGTTAATGAGGTC
Source organism: Mellivora capensis (assembly GCA_004024625.1). NCBI lineage: Eukaryota > Metazoa > Chordata > Mammalia > Carnivora > Mustelidae > Mellivora > Mellivora capensis. The sequence goes on from PISX010011197.1 coordinate 20,394, forward strand.
TTTTTTTTTTTTTTTTTTTTTTTAATTTATTTGACAGAGATCCCAAGTAGACACAGAGAGAGGCAGAGAGAGAGGGAAGCAGGCTCCCCACTGAGCAGAAAGCCCGATGCGGGGCTCGATCCCAGGACCCTGAGATCATGACCTGAGCTGAAGGCAGAGACTTTAACCCACTGAGCCACCCAGGTGCCCCTAATGAGGTCTTTTAAACTACCTTTTTGTTTTTCCTAGCAAACGTAAAATGCCTTTAATAGGAAGCATTTTCCATTTAAGTTCAAAATAACTAATAAACTGTGTGTAGAAAGCTATCCAGTAATAACCAAGCTGGAATAAGGTTGCTTCTAGAGAGGAGTTCTCTTTTGCTGGGGGAAAAGAGTGTGGTGGAGTTACACTACTAAATTTGTACCTCCCAGTAGAATTGTACTCTGTTCCCATTCAACAATAAGACAAAAGTGAATTTAAAAAACAGTAACCCAAAAATATGGTAAAAAATAATAAATTTTGGGGGGGCACCTGATTGGCTCAATTGGTGGAGCATGTGACTCTTGATTTCAGATTTGTAGCTTCAAGTCCCACACTGGGTGCAGAGATTACTGAAAAATAAAATCTTGATAACTTTTGTAACTATACCCCTTTAGAAATTGGAAATTGTCTTGTTTCTTTGCTGAAGAGAACAAAATACTCAGTCACAGTGCATTTTACATGCTGCTTCATCTAGAGCTTTCATTTAAAAATATATATATATTTTTTTAAGTAAAATCAGTAGACCACGTGGGGCTCCAGCTTATGACCCTGAGATCGAGTCACATGCTGTACTGACAGATGTCCCTCAGCAAGTCACCCCTCAAATTTTTTTCTTCTGGGGTGCCTGGGTGGGTCAATCATTAAGTATCTACCTTTAGCTCAGGTCATGATCCCAGAGTCCTGGGATGCAGCCCCTAGTTGGACTCCTGCTCTGTGAGGAGCCTACTTCTGCCCCTCCCTCTGCCCCTCTCCCCTCCACAACCTGCCCCACCCCCCAGTCACCCCATGCTTTCTCTTGCACACACACTCTCTCAAAAATCTTTAAAAAAAAAAAAAAAAGTTTTTCTTCTAAACATCAAAGAGGATCAGTTATGTTGTTGTTTTGTGCTTTCAATTAAGCAACAAGATTACTTTCAAAATAATTTCTAAGAGCACCTGAGTGTCTTAGTTTGTTAAGCACTGATTCTTGATTTCAGGGTCATGTGTTCATGCCCCATGTTGAGCACCCTGAGCTTAGGGGAAAAAAAAAAATTCGGGGCACCTGGGTGGCTCAGTGGGTTAAGCCTCTGCCTTCGGCTCAGGTCATGATCTCAGGGTTCTGGGATGGAGCCCCACATCGGGCTCTTGGCACAGCAGGGAGCCTGCTCCCCCCCCACACCCCGCCCTCCTGCCTGCTGCTCTGCCTACTTGTGATCTCTATCAAATTAATAAATTAAATTTTTTAAATAAAAGATTTTATTTATTTATTTGACAGATCACAAGTGGGCAAAGAGGTAGGCAGAGGGAGAAGGGGAAGCAGGCTCCCTGCTGAGCAGAGTCTGATGCGGGGCTTCATCCCAGAACCCTGAGATCATGACCCGAGCCGAAGGTAGAGGCTTAACCCACTGAGCCATCCAGGCGCCCCAACAAATAAAATCTTAAAAAAAAAGTTCCTACATGAAAATTGACTCCAGCCTTTACACTTAACTGGGATTCAAACAGTGTTTTTCCAGTCACTTTCCAAACACATAGTCTTTGTAACACTATGGTGTTATGAATGTTAACACAAACAGTCTGCAATAATTTTGCAAGGCAGTGTTTCCTAAGTTAATGTGTTGTAACTCATCAGAGGGGAGAATGTAGTTCTCTATCTTTTTACCTAACCTATTTCTTTAGCTTAGATAATACTTTGATCCTCTCTTTCCCAGAGGAATATGGCAAGTCTTCAAATTATGAATATTGTCACACTACCACTACCTCTATGTTGAATGTCATTGGTAACATTAATTAGTATTACCAATGTTTACCAATGTTTAGTAGTTTGTAATTAATACATGAAGGAAGTATATTACAAGGCATGTTTTCAATAATGTGTATAATGAGTGTTCTGATATGGTAGGCACCTTGGCCCCCAGTATTATCATATATCTTTCTTTGTTCTGCAAATATTTATTTATTTATTTATTTATTTATTTATTTATTTATTTTTAAAGAATGAGAGAGAGAGAGAGAGAGTTGGGCTGGGGAGGGGCATAGAGAGAATCCCAAGCAGGCTCTCTGTCCAGCTTGGAGCCTGAGGGTCTCTTGACCCTAAGATCATGACCTCAGCTGAAGCCAAGAGTCACACTCACTCAGTTGACTGAGCCACCAGGTGCCTCTTGAAGATTTTATTTTTAAGCAGTCTCTACACCCAGCATGGGGCTGGAATCCACAACCCAGAGACCAAGAGTCACATGTTCCACTGACTGAGCCAGCTAAGCACCCCTCCATTTTACATTTCTAACCAACAATGAGATAGAAGTCTAAATTCATTCTTTTGGCATTTGTACATTATCCCAGCATTATTTATGGAGAAGATAACAGGCATACTTTGTTTTATTGTGCTTTGCTTTACTGCACTTTCCAGATATTGGGTTTTTTGTTTGTTTGTTTGTTTCAAATCGAAGGTTTATGGCAATCCTGCACCATCTTTTTCACAGCATTTACTTCTTTTTTTTTTTTTAAGATTTTATTTATTTATTTGACAGAGAGATCACAAGAAGGCAGAGAGGCAGGCAGAGAGAGAAGGAGAAGCAGGCTCCTTGCTGAACAGAGAGTCTGATACGGGGCTCGATCCCAGGACCCTGAAACCATGACCTGAGCCAAAGGCAGAGCCCTAACCCACTGAGCCACTCAGACACCCCCATTTACTCCTTTTCTCTCTCACATTTGGGCAATTTTTGAAATATTTCATAGTTTTTTATTTTGTTATGATCTGTGATCAGTAATTATAACTAGCTGAAAGTTTAAGTGGCACTTAGCATTTTAGGTTTTTTTTTTTTTTTTAAGATTTTATTTATTTGTCAGAGAGAGAGAGAGAGAGAGCAAGCACAGGCAGACAGAGTGGCAGGCAGAAGCAGAGGGAGAAGCAGGCTCCCTGCCGAGCAAGGAGCCCGATGTGGGACTCAATCCCAGGACGCTGGGATCATGACCTGAGCCGAAGGCAGCCGCTTAACCAACTGAGCCACCCAGGCGTCCCGTGGCACTTAGCATTTTTTTTTTTTTAAGATTTTATTTTTATTTATTTGTCAGAGAGAGAGGGAGAGAGAGCGAACGAGAAGAGGCAGAGGGAGAAGCAGACTCCCTGCGGAGCAAGGAGCCCGATGTGGGTCTCAATCCCAGGCCGCTGGGATCATGACCCAAGCCGAAGGCAACCGCCCAACCAACTGAGCCACCCAGGCGCCGGCACTTAGCATTTTTAATGTAAAATATTTTTAAAGTGTATCCACTGTGTTTTTGGGCCTAAAGCTTTTGCTCACTTAGGAGATTACAGTATAGTCTAAACAAAATGCTGTATGTGCAGGAAACCAGAAACTTCATTGGATTTGCTGTATTGTGATACTCACTTTATTGCAGTGGTCTGGAAACCCACAACATCTCCAAGATTTGCTTTTGTATTTTTTCTTCATTGAATTGTCTCAGAATCCTTGTCAAAACTCAAATGAACCATAAATGTTAGGGTCTATTTCTAGCTACTCAGTCCTGTTCCATTGATCATTACCAGCCTTTATGGAAGTACCACACTGTCTTGATTACTGTAGGGTTTTTTTTGTTTTGTTTTTTAAGATTTATTTATTCATTTGACAGAGATCACAAGTAGACAGAGAGGCAGGCGGGGGGTAGGGGGGTAGGGAGAAGCAGGCTCCCCGCTGAGCTGAGAGCCTGATACTGGGCTCGTCCCAGGACCCTGGGATCATGACTTGAGGCTAAGGCAGAGGCTTAACCCCCTAAGCCACCCAGGCGCCCCGATTACTGTAGTTTTATAGTAAGTTTTAAATTTAGCAAGTGTAACTCTTTGCTCTTTTTCAAGGGAGTGTGGCTCTTATGAGTCCTTTGCATTTCCTTGTACGTTTTAGGTTCAGGTTTTTTGATTCTTGTAACAAACCAGTTGGAATTTTGATACTATTGAATTGAATCTTTATGTGAATTTAGACATGTTATCATTTTAACAATATTAAGTCTTCTGTTTATGCACATGGGCTGTCTTTCCTTATATTTAGACTATCTTTTATTTTTGAGCAATGTCTTTTAATTCTCAGTGCACAGGTCTAGCTATTTCTATGTTTATTTCTTTCTATGTGGTTTTTTTTTTTATGCTGTTGTAAATGGAGTTACCTTTTTTTTTTTTTTTAAGATTTTATTTATTTATTTGACAGAGATCACAAGTAGGCAGAGAGGCAGGCAGAGAGAGAGGAAGGGAAGCAGGCTCTCTGCTGAGCAGAGAGCCCGATGCGGGGCTCAATCCCAGGACCCTGGGATCATGACCTGAGCCGAAGGCAGAGGCTTTAACCCACTGAGCCACCCAGGTGCACCGGAATTACTTTCTTAATGTCATATTTGTATTTTCACTGTAGTGTATAAAAATGAAATTGATCTATTTTATGTATGGCTCTAATAAATTATTCTTAACTTTTTTTTATTTTAGCCTTTTTTTTAGTAATTTCTTTATTTTCTATTTAGAGGTTTACCTTGTCTACACCTTGTCACTTTTATTGTATAAATTCTTTTTGTTGATTTCTATTTCAATAATTTGAAAGACTTTGGCATTTAGGTTTAGAAAATTCTTATTCTTGTGTCTTGTCAGGTAGATATGCAATTGTTTAATTTTCCTTAAGATGCCTTGTGTATAGCAGGAATCCTGGTGCAAAAAAAAAAAAAGGATATGATTCCACGTTTAGGGTTCATGAGAATAGGTGTTACCTTATAGATGCCGAACATAATTGTCACTTAAAACCTATATTTCCAATTGGTAACTTTTATTATTCTGTTTTGTCTTATTTGTGTTTTGAATGTACTAGACACCTAGATTTAATTTATAAGAGATCTTTAGCCGAAGGACTAGAATGTGCCAGGACAGAATCATGGTAGTAAGCTCTGTGCTGTGGAAACAATCTGAGTCTCATAGTCAGTATGGAAACCTAGTAACACAGATACACAGTGAAAGCTTGGTGGTCCTTGAGAATTAGAGTATCCATCAGATATTTGACATGAGCAAAATATGGTCTCTGAATGATGAATGGTGGCTGAAACATCTGGGTGGTTCTGGTTTGGTGAAGAACTAACTGGTTGTATGACCTTTGGGAAATGATTTAACTCTTAGTTTCTATTTCTACCTCTGTAAAAATGAGGTGTGTCTGAGTGATGGCTAAATTTCTCCTCAAGTATAAAGTTCAGCATTCCCTCTGTCTCTGCTCTCCTAGTTGCACATAGATTGACTGTTAGTCTCTAAATAGGTTCTAATCATATAGAGTAGTAAACATCTGGTGTGTGACTCTACTATGCAAACAAGTTGAGGATCCCTGCTTTATACACACCTAAAAGGTTAAGGGCAGCTTGATGTCAAGTAATATTTTCAGGCTCTGGTATTTTAAAAATGATGAAATGGAATGATGGTTATGGAAATAACATAAATTACTTCATTTTGTGATTTGTGGAGTAATTTGGTATGTTGTATCATTGAATCTGAAGAACAGTTCTGTGAAATTAAAAAGGTGCTATTATGCCCATTTTGCAAATGATGAAATTGAAGTTCCAAGAAATTAAGTGACTTAGCAAAGTTGCTGTGCTAATTAATTAAAAAAAAAAAAAAATGGAACCTGGAACTGTTTGCACTTCTGGCACCATTCCCATTAACCCATCAGTTAGGATTATATAGGGTAAATAATTTCAAAGATTTTTAGTCCTTTCCGTTATGTGTTTACTGGTCTTTGAAATTGGATAATTATCTAGATTTATAAGATTTAATAATCTGAGACTGTGGCTCTTTATTCCTCTTTAAGCTAATAAAGTCCTTAAAAAATTTCCACCTATGTATTTTCAAGTATGAGTATCTGGCCACTAATTGTGATAGAAAACCAACTGGGTGGGAGACAGGGTGAAACTAATTTCATAATATGGTAATCACTTGAGCTGCCACATAAAGAATGATTATGTATTCACTTGGCTTTCTCCTTGGAGCTAATTGCTGCAGATAAACAAGAGGACACAAGCATCAATTTTCCCCTTGTGTTAATGGTGATTGATTTAATTTGTTATGTGTGCCTTCCAATTTACCCACTTCAATACCTTTTCTTTTTTTTTTCTAGTCAGGTTTGGAAGAACTAACTCATGAGTGCTATGGTGCTTTGTGTTTTGTGTTGTACAGTTGCTTGTACATATGGGTAGAACAGTGTATTCCTTGGAGCAATAACTTTGGATATTTTTGGTCAGTGTGGCTGTGGTTCCTAGAAGTCCTTTGAATTTCATGCCTTACTATTCTGGCAAGTAGCCAGTTAATCATCTGCAAGCTGGGCTTTGGAAGTGGTGCTTTGTGATTGTGTGACTGTGAAGCTTTAATTCTCTCCTGACTGTCCCTTTAAGAATCTCAGAACTGGATCTCTGGGGAAGCCTTGCACTTAACTCTATATTAACTGTTCTACTTTTCAACTTTTGACTTTCGTGGAAGTGTGGGACAGATCAGCTATGGTGTTCTTCCCTCTCTTGGGAGAGATGAGTGAGAATTCTAAGATCATCTTAAGAAAGTCAGTTTCCTTAAATAACTAATGTTTTTAGAGTAAATGTTGGACATTGTCTATTCCTATTGGTTCACTGTGCTTTCTCTCCCTCTAGCCCCCCAGGTTCGCCCAATAGTCTTGGCTACTTCCCTACAGCTGCTAATCTTAGCGGTGTCCCTCCACAGCCTGGCACGGTGGTCAGAATGCAGGGCCTGGCCTACAATACTGGAGTTAAGGAAATTCTTAACTTCTTCCAAGGTTACCAGGTCAGTAGCTTGAAGAAGAAAAATACACAGTGCCCTTATTACTTAAGTTGATTTTCTTGAAAAATGCAGCAGCCAGGAAAGAAGCAGGTTCTTGGAACCTCAAGTGTACGTGTGCTGATAGATTTGCTTTTAGAGGCAAAAAGAACCAGAGGCAAAGTCAGAGGGACTGGTTATGTGAGTGTTCACTTCAGACTCACCCCTTTGACAAGATGAGGGCTTTTCTGTGCTGTTCTAATTGTCTCAACGTAATCTGTTGGTGCTCTTTTTGAAAATTGGGCTACTTTGAGAAAGCTCTTTAGAGTACACAGCATTGTGGGTCTTTCACGTAGAATAGGGTTGGCTGCTGAGGAGTTTTCCTCAAATTCTTGATGAACAAGGAAAAAAAAGTTCTTAAACATGAAGTTTGAGTATTTAAAAGGTGGTTAGAGGCCTCTCTGCCTAACCTAGAAAAAAACAAAGGAGACTCAATGAATCTTTAGAGGCTAACTTATTAAAATGAGCTGTAGGTTAATTAGCTTTTTATGAAATGATATGCTGTAATTCTTGTAAAACGAATATTCAATCTTACCGGATTTTTCTACCGCTGCTGATGTCCGTCAGTTGTCTTCTGACTCAAGCTGAAAAATGACATGTTTCTTGATAAGAGCTCTTTAACAGGAAGCAAAGTCTCCTCAATGCCATCACATCTGAGCAACCTTTCCTTCCACAAATGACATAATTACCCAGAACCCAAATTCCTTTCCTGCGATGTTTAAAAATCAATATCCTGAAGCTGTTTTATTGCATCAATAGCAAAAATTATCTTTCTTCTTGGAGCTGAGCTTTGCTTGATTCTCCAGAGTTGAAAAGCGTTTATAGACATAATTGTCAAATCCTAAAATAGGCCTTGAATGTTTACAGTATAGTGTTGTACAGGTTGTGCCTACAGAGGCTGTTTCGCTGTTAGAATGGGTTGACAAGCTTGGCATCCATGAATCATGGAGGATTGTGGAGCTCAGCTAAAATAATCTCGGTGGAGATACCACAAACCCACCAAGTTACTCTAATGGTCTTAAGGGCTTTAACATAGAGTATTTTCTGACAAATGAAGAAAATCTAATGAAGGTTGGACAGAGTTGTTTTTTATTACTGCCTGGTTTAATACATTCTTACTAGAGGTAAGATATTTTTCAAAAATCAGTGAGTCTTCCCCCATTATCTATGGGAGAAACATTTTTGTTAACTTTATTTTATTTTTTCAGTGTTCCAAGATTCATTGTTTATGTACCACACCCAGTGCTCCATGCAATACATGCCCTCCTTAATACCCACCACCAGGCTCACCCAACCCCCAACACCCTCCCCTCTAAAACCCTCAGTTTGTTTCTCAGAGTCCACAGTCTCTCATGATTCATCTCCCCCTTATGGGAGAAACAGTCTAAGACCCCCAGTGGATGCCTGAAATCGCAGATAGCATCAAACCCTATATATGCTTTTTTTTCTTATTCCTGCATGCCTATTTTAATATATAGGTTAGGCACAGTGAGAAATTAACAACAATAATAAAGTAGAGCTATAATGAAAGAGATGTAAATGTGGTCATTCTCTCCTTAAATATCTTACTATACTGCCCTCACCCTTGTTGTGATGAGATGGTATGAGAAGACAAAATGCCTATGTGGTGAGAGGAAGTGAGGAGAAAGACTTAGGGATGGCGATATCACATTAGGACCCTCTGCTTCCCATAGAGGGTAACTGAAACTCCTGGTAAGGGGGACTATTGGAGATGCTTTGCTTCTTTCCTAAGCCATTATACTACCTATTGGGGGCTCTTGCAGGGCTAAACAAAGTTACTTTCTAAACTTCATAGTGAGATTCATGAGGTTATGAAAGGAATAGAGACTTTCAGTGAAAGCTATTGAAGAAATTGTTTAACGTGACCAAGATAAACATTTGAGTTTGTATTTTTCTCCCAATGTTTCCCAGTTCTAGAAAGCTACAAGCAAAGTTTCAGGTTTTAGGAGTCAGCCGAATTAGTTTAATTTCTTGTTTTGACTAATCAACTTTTCACCTTCACACTGAATAGAATTAAGTGGTCATATACATAGAAACTGGTTATGACATGAAGCAGAATTGCTCTTTTTTTTTCCCTTTAAGATTTTATTTGAGAGAGAGAGGTAGAGAACACAAGCAGAGGGGGCTACAGGCAGAAGGAGAAGCAGGCTCCTTGCTAAGAAGCCTGACGCAGGACTTGATCCCAGGACCCTGGGATCATGATCTGAGCCAAAGTCAGACACTCATCCGACTGAGCCACTTAGGCGTCCCAAGCAAATTTGCTCTTACTATGTGGCTGACTGTTGTAGGTATTTATTCTACCAGTAACAAATAAAAGCAGTCATTTCTAGATTTATAGCTAAAAGATTGACCTGCTTCAGAGTTGAGTTCAAATAAGTTTGTAGTAGTTTATTTTCTGTTAGCTTCTTCGGAATTATTAAAGGTTAGAGTTATCTGATATAATCAGAACTAAGAAGATTGTGCAAATTACTTCATCTCAAGGCATTTGACCTTCACTGCTGAGGTGCTTGAAGTTTATGAACTGGATCAGTGAATTAGGATTATGTAGGAACCTGGGGCGCTTGGCTGGCTCAGTTGGTAGACCACGCAACTCTTGATCTCAGAGTGGAGTTCAAGCCCCATGTTGGGCCTAAAACTTATACTTAAAGATTACATAGGAACCTCACTTACCCAATTGAGTATATCAGATTATTCCAGTGTCTTCAGTAATTCTAGCTTTAAGGCAGTTATATGCAAGCATCCGAAATCTTTTGTATCACTCTTCCATAAAGGCTCATGTTTTCTGGCTTTGAGAGTCCATGTCATCTTTCCCCCCCCACCCCATAATCAACTATTTTAATAATAAGCCACTTACAGGATTTCAGATTGTTTAAGTATAGCTTTACCGTAAGACAAAATTAGTGAAGGATGACTAAAAACTGAATTCTGTGTTTGTCTTTATTTATGGTGTATTTCTTGCTATTTTTTATTTAATGGGAGGTTTTCATTTGATTTCTGATTATTTATGATTATTATATGGTTATGTAATATAGTCATATAATTAAGCAAATACGTGGTAATAATTGGTTGAGTGAAGGAAATCTCTTGGTAGTTTCTGATTCTGCCTTTAAAAAATGTCGAGGTAATAATGGCCTGTGTCATTTTCTATAAACATTATATTTAAATATAATTTTTAGATGTTTGTTTCTCCTACCATTAGGAAAATTCCTTGTACTTCAATTTAATTTTTCTATACTTTATACTTGGAGAGGGGGTGTGAAGTCAGAAAGAGCAAGGATTTACAAAAAGGGAAGAATTCTTGTGGCTAAAACACAATGCAGGAAATGTTTTCTGCTATCAGATCTTTAATTTGTAGGGACACCTGGCTGGCTTTTTTTGGAAGAGCATGTGACTCTTGATCTTGGGATCATGAGTTTGAGTCCCACACAGGGTGTAGAGATTACAAAAAGACACATAAGAAAAATTCAGTAATTTTATAAAGTTAAAGTGCCTGGGTTGGGCCCATTTTGATAAATGAGATTTATAGAATGAGAACTGATTACATGAAGACAAGCTACCATGAAAATATTTGGTCAGGAGAATGACCTTCTGGTTGTGAAAATAAACCCAAAACTATCTATATTTTAGTTAATGGGCCTCTTATTCTGGACCCTTGTGATATTCTTACGTAATTCCTTTAACTGTATTTGTTCTGTGCTTTACCCTTTACTGCTTTGCAATTTCAATAGTGCTAGTTTTTGTTTCTTCTCAAAATACTGACTTTAATCAGTTTCTCTTTGTGCCTCTCATGGCTGATATTTTTACTTGCTGTCCTCCTGAGAGAATTAGGCTGATGTTCCAAGTAACAGCTAATATTTAAAATTCACAGAGTTGTTGGCAGACGCTGGGCTTATTGTACAGTACCTTGCAAATAGTTGCTACTCAACTCCTTTGTATCTAGTCGCGCCTGTGGTATCATGGAAACTGTACTGTTAGCAAGATCTGAAAGGTTTGATGTTGACCGTGTCACAGTGTTCTTTTCTTCTCCCTGTGTTCAATCAAACTTCCTTCCTAAGAGGAAGTTTTATGGTATTTAGACATATAAATAGGATGTAGCGCCTTGGGATTTGTGGTTATGTATGTGGTTTATACCAAGAGTTTTAACTTGTTTCTTCCAGTCTAAATAGAGTGTAATACTGTTGGTAGATCTCGTCGGGTGAAATACTAATAATCCATAGTGGCAGTTTGTCCATCTTTTGATCCTGTTTGTTCTAACTTGCATTTTAGTATGCAGCCGATGATGGACTTGTACACACAAATGACCAGGCCAGGACTCTACCCAAAGAATGGGTTTGTATTTAAGGGCCCCAGCAGTTAGACCATCCTCAGACAAGAAGGTAAGGCACTATGATGTGAAAGCTTAATCATAAAGGGCCAAAACAAATAGAGATCAAGAATTTGAAAGTGTTTCTTAGGAGTTGGGTGAGAGATTTCCCCTTTTCTTTGGTGTGTTGTAGGAGGGTCAGAAATCCTGGAAGAAATGGGAGACTGGAATTCAGTGTGTCATTCAAGGAGACAGTATTTAAGCAACATTTATGGATAATAGTTGTATGTTATTTTGGGCTAAGGGAAAAGTTTTCCATTTGGAAATCCATTTGCTGTATTTCGTGTGGAATGCAGGTTGGGTATGCTTTTTTTTGTTTGTTTTGCTTTAACTGCAGTAAAAGTCACATAACAGAATCCATCGTTTTTAAGTCTACAATTCAGTGGCATTTAGTGTATTCACAACATTGCACCCATCTCTGTCTAGTTCCAAAACCTCTTAGTCACCCCAAAAGGAAACCTCATGCCCTTTAAGCAGTATCTCCTTATTTTCCTTCCCCATTGACCCTGGCAACCAGTATGTTTCCTGTCTGCATGCATTGCCTATACTGGATATTTCATATTCATGGGATCCTACAACATGTGACTCTTTCGTGTCTGGCTGCTTTTCACTTCACATGTCTTTGAAGTTCATCCTTGACGTGGCATGTCTCAGTACTTTGTTCCTGTTTGTGGCTGAACTACCCCATTGTATGGATATACCACATCTGTTCATTTCTCTACTGATAGACATTTGGGTTGTTTCCATCTTCTTGCTATTTAAATAGTGCTGATATGAATATCTATGAGTACCTGTTTTTAATTCTCTTCAGCATGTTTCTAGGAGTGGAATCACTGAGTCCTGTGGTAATTCTGTTGAGTTGGGTGTACTTTTTTCCATTTCCTTTTTTTTTTTTTTTAATGGTGGTAAGTATATATAACATAAAATATTTTTAAGTGTACAGTTTAGTGGCATTAAATACATTCACATGATTATGTAACCATTACCACCATCTAGCTTCATCTTCTCCAACTGGATCTCCCCATTTCTCTCTTCCCTCAGCCCCTGGTGACTACCTTTCTACTTCCTGTTTCTATGCATTTGACTATCTACCTCATAAATAATACAATATTTGTCTCTCATAATTAGCTTATTTCTGTTAACATAATGTTTTTAAGTTTTTTTGTTTTTTTTAAGTTTTTAAGTTTCATTGTCTAAGTCTGGAGGGAAGGAACCCTGATAGTTTTTGAAAATAGCTTTTTACTTGATAGCCTTTTCTTAAAGGATATTGACTTTCTTTGTGAGACTGAAGAGAATATATTTTGGGGACATGGTCAGGAATTGGTGTGGCTTAATTTCTTCATTTTTTTATTATTGAGTTTGCTGAAATTGGTTTTCCTGGCATACTATCTTCAGATTTTGTTACCATTTTTATGGCTGAGGAGCCTATGGTCCTTAACCATATGGATTCTAAATTGGAAAATATGGTTACCAGTTGCATATTGTTGTTCTTGAAAAATGTCAGTTGGGTTCTAGGCTCTCCTTCTGAAGTTTTAGAAACCTCAGTTTTGGGGTGGAGGTGAAGATTCTCTGCCATTTTCTGTGAGGTTTCAAGATAAGATCTCTTGGGTACCAAAGAGTATCATGCCCAGATACTTTGCAGTGGGAAGTGGGGTGTTTTCTAGTTTAGTTCACAATGATGGGAGACATTAGCCTAACTTTCTGATACTCTTTTTGGTCCATACTTTGTAATTTGAAATGTTCTTTGTTCAACCTCTAAATGCTGTTTATGAACTTAATAAATATCTATATAGAAAAAGGAACATATTAAATTAGAAATGAAACTTTTTGCTATTAAATTAGAAATATCCTAAATTGACTATAACCATTACTCAGCTTTGATTCTATCTTATGCTTGGAGTCAGGATAGAATAGCAAATCAGTTGCTCTGTCAAAACCCAGATTTTTTGCATTTTATTATAATATCAGATTAATATGCTTTTTATATTGAGAATTTTTTTTAAAAGTCACGTGGAGTTACTGTGTGAAACACTTGGCCTAAGTTATATTTAATGATCTCAGCAACCCTGGGTGATAAGGATCACAAAAGTATTATATGCTCATTTTAGAGAATTTGGAACATATAGACAGGTACAAAGAAGTCTATAATAATTCCACCCTCCAGAAATAACCACAACGAATGTCTCCTTTCAGCTTCTTTTGTGTATGCTCTCATGCAATTTGGACCTAGTTTCTTTTCCCCTTAACCTTATAGTGTGACTATATATTGTTTTCAACTCATCTATATTACTAGTCGGATTTATCATCACCAGTCATCTCTTCCACCAGTAGATGACCTTATGCTGTTTAAGCATTTTATACCTCCAATGCCATGTGAGTCTCCTCACAGCACTGTGAGGCATCGGGGTGGGTGCCCCCACGGCTCCATCTGACAGATAAGGAAACGAAACCCAGGAAGCTGGGTAAATTTTCAGAGTCCTGCAGCTTATGACCAGGCTGAACAAAAGATCCATCAGTTCTAGTTTCAATCTTCATACTCTTTTTCATTGAGCAAATAAGAGCATGGCAGAGTAAGTACTTGTAGCAGGCTGAATGGTGGTCCCAAATATGTGTCCCAATCCCTGGAACTGGTGACTATTACCTTATCTGGCCAAAAATGTAAATTAAGGATCTTGAGAGAAGGAGTTTGTCCTTGATTATCTGGGTGGGCCTTTACAGAAGTTACAAAAGAGGCGGAAGGAGAGGGGGCAGTACAGGCATGGAGGCAGAGACTGGAATGATGCCAACATAAGCCAAGGAGCACCTGCAGCCATCAGGAGCTGGAAGAGGCAAAGAATGTTCCCAAGAGCCTCTGGAGAGTATGCATCCTGGGTGATAGATAACCTTGATTTCTGACTTGTGGCTGCTAGAATTGTGAGAGAATAAGTTTCTGTTGTTTTAAGCCACCAAATTGTTGTAAATTTTTTTCAAATTGTTGTAATTTAAAAAAAAAAGATTTTATTTATTTATTTGTCAGAGAGAGAGCATAAGCAGAGGGAATGGCAGATAGAGAAGCAAGCTCCAGACTGAGCAAGGAGCCCGATGCAGGACTTGATCCCAGGAACGTGGGACCATGACCTGAGCCAAAAGCAGATATTTAACCAACTGAGCCACTCAGGCATCCCGTAGTAATTTTTAAAGTATTATTATTTAAGAGAGAGAGAGGGAAAGCGCTCTGCATAAGCAGAGGAAGCGGGAGAGGGAGAATCTCAAGCAGACTTCCCACTGAGCATGGAGCCCAAGTATGGTGTATAAGTGAAATAGCATAGTGGAACCAATCTGTGTTTAAATTTTGGACCTGCTTATTACTGGTGTAATTGCTCTATGCCTCCATTTCCCCATCTGTATAATGGGGATAACAGGGTACTCTTACAGGATGGTTGTGTGGATAAATGAATTAATCCACATAAAGGTTGTTCTTCAGCTACTCACTGACATGTAAGGTTCATGTTTCCTATAATGTCATGCCTCATTGCTTCTTACTCGGATATTTTTGCTTCACATTATTGGAAATTTCTTATATTAGAATTTAATTTTTAAAAATTGTCTTCATGGTTTTAACAATGGTATTGAGCCTCTAATATCAGAAGAATGCTATGGTTACTTGGGAACCCAGACTAAGGAATGTCAGTGTGCTTATTGGCATCGTAAAATGGAATCTCCACAAGGGAGCTGAGTGAAGTATGGAGGTAACAACATGTACATGATCATGCATGGTAATACACAGGGCAGGGAGTTGTGGAAATCCCAGGTATCACAGAAACTGCATTTGCCAGCATTGTACTCCCTGAAAACTTGCCATGTTAAAGCCAGCTATGTTTGTGTAAAATAAACATTGAGACTACCTTAAGGCTTTTTTTTTTTTTTTAAGACCTTGTGTCATTCAAAATAATTTTTTTATAGCTGCCAATAATTGAAAAATTTGGAGACTATAATATTTGCTTTTTTTTTTTTTTCCAGTGTTTAAAAGATGTATGGTGATCCTGAAGCCATCAAATATGACAACTTCTAGCAACTTCAGGGGAAGTTTGTCTACGCTCAGGCTGCAGTATTTTCAGCAAACATGATTGGACAGTGGGCCTTTGCCCAATCTTTTGGTAGAATAAAAAACTTGAGCCAGTGAAGCCAAATCCTTATAGCAAGCAGCACGCCTGGCTCCTTGCTGATTGCAAATAGGCATTTAAAATGTGAATTTGAAATCAGGTGACTCCATTACTTCCACCTAATGTGGCGTCGTAGGTGTTTCCTAAGTTTTAAGTCTTGGACAAAAAATACTAGTGTCTACCATGTCCATCAGGAACTGTGTCATGGAAGCTGTTTCCATTTTTCATTCTCTTTCTCCATGTCTTCTGCACAAGTGTGCCCTCTTACTAAGTAATTCAAGAATAAGGTTTTGGAACCCTTAAGTCTTACAGTTAAACCAACGAAACTGCCTTTTTAAATACCTTGGGATAAATCAGAAGACCTCTCGCACCCACCACCAAACACTCCTAGTTTCAAAGTTTCACCTTTTTTTCTCAGCAGGTACCAGTTGTAAATAAGAATGAACTAGGGGCCAAAATGCGAAACCAAAAATGAAGCAGCTATCTGTAGTTAGTAATTTCTAGTTTAAACTGTAACTGAACATTGTGGCTTCATATGTATTATTTTATATTGTACTTTGCCCATTACTGATGGTTTGGACTTTAATAAGAGAAATTCCATAGTTTTTAATATCGTAAAATGAGAATATTTGAACAGTGTATTCTAGAAAGCAATATACTAACTGAAGTGAATCCTTGTATATATTAAGATAGAGCCTTAAAACTCTCTCTAATGCCTTAACTGTCAAATAATTAAAACTTTTAAAAGCCTAGGATTATAGTCAGCATGCTGGACTGAAAGGTGAACACTGAATCCACTAGAGCAGGTACCGATGCTGTCAGTGTTTAGCACTGTGTGTTTAGCTGTGTTTATGCTAAAAAGTGCAATATTAGACACTAGCTAGCTAGTACTGCTGCCTTGTGCAACTCCAAAGAGGAAAACAGGATTTGATTAAGTGCTCATGTGTCTTTAAGTTACTCCTATTGTCCTTGGTTCAGATGCAATGCCCTGCAGGCTTCTGTGGCTGCTATTTTTATTTCCTTCGCATTATTTTGATTAACA
Source organism: Mellivora capensis (assembly GCA_004024625.1). Lineage (NCBI taxonomy): Eukaryota > Metazoa > Chordata > Mammalia > Carnivora > Mustelidae > Mellivora > Mellivora capensis. The sequence goes on from PISX010011197.1 coordinate 37,013, forward strand.
CCTTGAATGGAGAGCCAAACATTCCCTCTTCACCTGACCAGCAATGGCCCTCTAACTGCAGTAGGAAAAAAACAAAACACTACATTTGGTCTGAAAATTGGTGACAACTGGCACTTAAGATCAGAAAAAGAGTTGTTTATACTTGATGCCTTAAGATGCTGTCAGCCCAAAACTCTGAGAGACTTTAAGATAGAAAGTAATACTTAACCACGGTACTAGAGTTTTCGTAGAATTGTTACATTTGATAATAAAACCTGCCTGTTTAATCTCAAAGCATGTTTGCTTTTTTTATTCCTGGAAGAGTTAGGGTCATGGTGGGAGAGCATGGGTAAGCCCTGTTTTTCCGAAGTGGTAAGGTTTTTCCCTGGTTGCCATAAGGGTTTGTAAAAGCCACCAAGGATAAGTGCACTCCAGGTATAGGTCAAACAACCCTCCCCGCTTTTTGAAAAGATTTGTTTATTTATTTGGCAGCAGGGAAAGGGAGAGGGAGAAGCAGGCTCCATCCCAGGACCCTGGGATCATGACCTGAGCTGAAGGCAGATGCTTACCTGACTGAGCCACCCAAGTGCCTCCCAAACAACCATCCTTTAAAGCATAAATCACTGAAACTTTCGTTCTGAATGGTTTAACTGACAGCAGTGAAATCATTTTGTCCTTGCATTTTATTACTGGTGCTCTACTTAACAGTCTAAAAACCTACATAAGCCACAGAAAACTGAGAAAATTGAGCACTCTTTCTGAATTCCACACAGTCTTCTATTCCAGTTGCTCTTCTTTGCCCATATGGATTTCCATAATATTCTCAAATCTGAATTCTATCTATTCCTCAGGAGTACAGTCAAGGCTTCTCTGAGTTCTATTTCAGAGCTGTCCTATATTGTCAGGATCACTTGGCATACATAATCTTGTTACAGAGCTCGAGTATGTCAATTCGGAATTTGGATTATAACCTCACGGGTAAGAAATATACCTCTATTTCTCTCTGTACAGCACATTTGCATTCACTCAGCCCTTGTGAAGCATTCATGGGATAGGAAGTTTAATTCACCTGGGAAAATTTTTCAGTCCCAGTCCTCAATGTCATTTACAAAAATGGAGTCCGTCCTTTCAGGTTTGTACTTCACCTTAGAGTGTCTGCTATCATCTGCAAGGAGCTGGCAGAATTCTCTGGCAAGCTGAGATTCTGACCCACATTCTGTCCCTGGGAGACTCTTAACATTGCCCAGTCTATTCCTTGCTTTAACCAAAAAGTTGCCTGTGCTAAACTCGTTTTTCTGTTTACCTCCCTGAAATAGCGCACGTGTAGCTGATCTTATGGCAGGAAAAAAAAAAAAAAAAACTGGGTGTGGAGTAAAGGAAGGGAAAAAATGAGCACAAAGAGGACCAGAATATGTATAAGACCTTAAAGTTCCATCTCTCAGGTTTAAAGTTGATTGCACAATTTCTCTTCGCCCTACTTTCCCCAGCTATTGGGGACATATGAAAGTAGAATGATGAACACTTTGCACCCTTTGCTTCAACAATGATGAACTCCAGGCCCATCTTGCTTTATATCTCTTTCCATTTGCCCCATTGCATTATTTTGAACCAAATCCTTTGGGTCAAGTCTAAAATGGATCCTCCAGTGCTTGGCTGGCTCAGTCGGAAGAGCGTGGGACGCTCAATCTCAGGATCGTGAGTTTGAGCCTTATGTTAGGTGTAGATATTACTAAATAAAACAGATCTCCATTTAAAATTAAGCCACT